>MU159519.1:49911-94391 GCA_015888305.1 Antheraea pernyi | reverse complement strand
GAGCGTCGTCACCGTGCGCCTGCGCCGTCTCTGATGACCTGTCAATTTCTTCGTTGTACATCGTCGAGAAAAAAAGTGACATTAGTGCGCCCATCTATTATTTTGACTTTATGTGGAGAGATGAAGCTGAGATTGATCGTGTTTGGCTCAACCCTTTTAATTATAGCGCAGTTGAATGGATTTCTATGGTGGTACGCGCCTACTGTTCAGTAGATGTTTTGTATAATAACATATGTAACATTTGAAGAAAGATAAATGGTTTATATACTGTAAGCTTATTATATTTACGATGACGTGTCTTTAAACCTTGTTTACTTTACTAACATCTTTGATAAAGCGATCACCACCTTTTCCTTTAATTATTTTTCTAAACCTTATATTACCAAGTTTGTTTGAACACGCTAAACTTTGTAGATATCATTTTTTTGCAGTACATAGCTTATTTATTTACTGCGAAAGTTTTTAGACTAACTGTACGTTAGAATAGAGTAAATAGGATGTTAATCATGAAGTACAGTAAGTGAAAAAGGACTAGATAATAGTGCGGCGGCTCTGTATTGTACAACGTAGTTTGACCGCCCCAGGAGAACTGATCTTTACCGAAAATGGCCGATATGTAAATGCTTATTTCAGCTACGTATAAATACTGCTCGGTTTACATTGTCGGCTTTTTACGAAACACTCGTGCTTTGTTTAGAATTGTAAACTTGCCTAACTGTGTTGACATTGGTACTTTTTTTAAATAAATTAATTGGAATCACAGCGGGACTCAGGTATTTTTAAATAAATATAGTTACTCAACTGTTTATTTTTACTATTTTGAAAAATAATAATTTAAATTACAATTTTTTGATAGTAAATAAATACTAGTGAAATACACATGTATTTGTTTCGTCAGAGTGCGTGTTCGTAGACGCGTGCGTCTGGTTTTGTATTGTACGATTATTTTATATTCCCACCTCATATGTAATTTACGATGGCTATCACTTACAACCTGGTCTTTTTAGTCGAAATTCTTTGTAATGCTAATTTAAACAAAATTAGAATAGAATTTAGAAAAAAATATATAGCACTAAACATATTATTTTAGCATGTATGAATCTATAAATATGTGGAATCGCCACCCGGTTAGGGTGCCGAGGGGGGCCTAGTCTGGTGTGCGGGAGCGAAATTTGCCCCCAGACCACGGCGGCGTGATCTGTGGTTACGCGGGCGTGAGCGTGAGCACGCTCTGTTTGGAGATACAAGCTGGTACTGATCGTTCACTGCCGATATTTCATCGGGAGGGTCGGTAAATATAGGCATCTGCGCTCGAGAGCCAAGTCCCTTTATGTTTACTGTGTTTACCATTTTGAATTTTGAAAACATGTTCTTTTATAATGAACTCCGGGTTCTGTAATAGTTTTGCTAAAGTAGGTGGCTTAGATCCGTGCGTACAGCGAGCGATCAGATGTGGAAATAAATAAAGCAAGTGCGCGCAAGCACGCGGCACGGTCGCGGTGCAGGGCGCGCGGCGCAATCTCGCAGGGTCACGATCTGCGGTCACGTCGATCCCACTCCCACTGCCATACCGCTTCGCGTAGCGTACGGACATAAACCGAGTATTGCGGTTATCGCTAAGCCATTCTCTCTATAGATATAAGCACGGTAATGTAACTACAAAAAAGTACTCGAATACTTTTTTTACGTTTATTTATAATTTAAACTTACTTATCTTCTATATATATATATTGTAAATACAGTTTTTTTAAGGCTCAGCCATTCGTCATACTTCACGATCTAACTAATCTACGATATTTTTAGAAAGAAAGAAATACTTTATTGTTGGAACAACCATACAATTAAATTAAATTACACAAACTAATTAGACAGAAAAAAAAAAAAAATTAAAAATGAAAAAATAGATGTCCAACAATTGGCGAACCCATTGAGCAAAAATCTGCAATACTGTAAGTAGTACTGCAGTATGATGATAAATGGACGTTAATATTAGTACAAAATTTGAGACGAACAAACAAATAACACAGACACACGTAACACGTCACGGTTGGTCATACTAAAGAGAAATAACTACTGTAACCACTAATTTAGGATTAAACAAAACAAATATAAATGTATACGGAAAAACATTAAAAAAAAATACACACCAATAAACAGGGCTTAAAATAGTACTACACGAATACATTATACGTCACTTTAATGACTGAGTTTGAAATTGCAATAGATAATGCTTATGAGAGTTTAAACCAATTGTTCTACACCAATTGGTCTAAGTAACTTGAACGATTTAAATAAAAAAAAGTTAAATGAATGATGGTCGAATTTCGACCACTATTATTAATAAATCCGCCTTCCGATTACGTATTCATAATGTCCACTCTACATTTATACGTAGCAAGATTTTGAAATTACGTATAGAGAGATATTTATATTGTTTTTTGCTAGGCTATGACCAACTGTCATATATATAGATGGTAATCGTAATTAGAGAGACAATACAGTTCCTTGTCGTGTCTGTACAATGACTGGAATGTTTTTTGAAGTTAGGTATTTAAATATCTAGGCAACTGATTAAGCGATATCATACTCTGTGGTTGGTTCGCGATCAGAGGTAAACTGTGAAATGTACCTTTTCGAGAAATTTCCCAAATCACCTTTATGTTTTCGTTGACTTTTTAAATGTTAATTTTAAATACAACATACTCTGGGAACGTTTCCGAAAATTTTATGAATTTTCATATATAGGTGATGACAAATATCTCATATTGACCTTCTTCATCGTATCTATCTCTTATTTGTACATTCGACTCGTATTTCGAACTCTTCACAGCTCATATTCTTAATCTGGATGATCATCGGGCTATATATCGTGCGTTTGTTATTTTACTTTTGTTGCAAAGTATACTTACTATCAACTCCAAGATATTAAATTTCCCGAACTGGTTTTAGAAATCTTATAAGCTTACCTTATCTATCCAAAGAAAAAAAATGTATTGTTAAACTATACACAACACTATAAGACAAATGGAAACATATATATGCATTTACTACAGATCTCGAATTGTATTTGAACTGTCCATTCAGCCAAGTAATTCAGTACTGTTGTACCTAATGATTTTCATTAGCAGTCCAAATACCATACGGACATTCACTCAGTTAGGTGGGTACGTACAAACGTGGGTTTGTAGGTGGTAGAGCCACACTGAAGCTTTCTGGTTTTAGCATGAATGAGTCGGCTCACCCGGCGTAGTACCACCCTCTCATAGAAAACCGACGTGAAGTAACAGTGCTTGTATTGTTGCGTTTCGTTCGGTCAGTGAGAGCGCCGGAGGCCCTCTTCCCTTTCCCCCTCCCCGCTCCTCTCTCCTCTCTCCCCAAATAGGCTGGCAACGCACTTGCGACTCTCCTGTTGTCGCAAATGTCTATGGACGGTGGTGATCACTTAACATCAGGTGACCCGCATATTCGTTTGCGTCCTATGCGATAAATAAATAAAAAGATAATAAATTAAATATTGTATTAAATATATAGAATATTAAGATAGATATATATTTATTTACAAGAGTAACTAGTAAAACAAATATAAAGTTTAATCATGATTTAAAAAACCTGTCCGTACACTGAATCATTCGCAATAACCACTAAACCATGAAGATAATAAACATCGGAGTGTACTGTAACGAAACAGTACAACACAAAAAGATTTTCAACATTACCATCGTATCTAACGCACTAGTGGGAGGTCGTTAGCGACGGATAGAACCCATAAACAAACTGTTCAAAATTGAAATATTACTTCGTCATACACAAATCAAGCTCGTTACGGGGTCAGAGAATTCACTTCGGCGCATAAAAAAATAATTTAACACCAATTATTCACAGCTATCCGATGGATGGGCGACTAATTTGTCCGCGACGCTGCGTACGCGCATCCCATTGTGTTAGATCAAACATGGCGTCGCTAATGGCGGCCGATAGACGCTGACATATTGCTTTTCTCGAATGTCGTAACCGTTATTTATAATGTTTCTTTTATTTGTACGCTGTTGGATTGAATCAGGGAGCTTTATGTTACTCGGGTCGGTTATTTTCACCTCTAGTTGTTTATCATTTCCTCTGTAGTTACTTATAATTTGAATTACTTATTTAGTTATACTGATTCTACAGTAATAAGTTTTATTTATTTTGTAATATCTATAGGTGCATATTATACGAATGTAAATCTAACGTGTTTGTACCTTTTGGATTTTGGTGAAAAAAATTTTTTTTAACTTTTTTTTTCTCGAACTGACTTCGCTATTGACCCGGCAGGGTCTTCACAGCTTCACCGGACTACTAAGGTTGGCGCTTAAGGCACACAACCGATTTGGGTTTTAGGTAACATACACAAGGGTGCACGCACACCTCGGCTTGGGCTGTTACCTGGAAAAAGACGCGTCTGTCCTAGCTAACTATTCTAAGCTATTCATACAAATATACATTTGTGAACCATACAATCGAAATTGCATGATTCACAAATGAATACGTGTATATCGGATTGAAACGAACTAAAACTATTCGATTCAGTTCGATGAGGGAAAAAAAACAAAACCCTCCCACCATGTGTATATATGTGCACGTGTGTGAGAGAGATGATCTCATATGTGTGTTCAAGTGATGTAGGTGAGTCACTGTATCGCGATAATAATATCACGAGGGCTCCGCGCGGGGACGACCTAGGCTCGAGATATTACTGAGAACCGCGATGTGTGCGGGAGCTAAAAAGGATTTGGTGAAAAAAATTGTTGCAGGTGTCTAGGAATAAGTAATAAAATGCATTTCGATCATTTTTAGAAATGTCTGTCTGTCTGTCTGTTTGTTTGGAGACGCATCACTGCTAAAATACTGCGTTCATGATAAAACCTCTTCAAGCAAATAAACTAAAGCATAGCTTAGAATAACATGTACATAGTCTTTGTTTTATTAAAATTGGTTTGGTCTACAGTCATTGTAATTGTTAATGACGATACGACTTAAGTACAAGAGTAAATGAACTTAATATTCAGATGACTTTATAAATCACTGTTTTTTACATAAAATACCACGCGGACGAAGCCGCGGGCACAGCTAGTGTTATATACACGACTACGCCCCCGTCGTTTATTATTTAAAAAAATATATTTTATATACCTACGGAGGAAAAAGAATAAGCACCATACCATTTGCCCCACTTCTTTTTGACAAGAAAACACTCGTCTGTGCAGTAAAATTACAAAATTGAAGGGAAATCTATCCAATCCGAAATGGCACACCTACATCATTTCATATCTATAGATTTTATCGGAATTAGAAAACGAAACCGATGAACATCTAGTAATAAATGAGTAAATGATGTTTTGTTTTGAATTTTGAAACATCGTTTTTATAGGAATATAATCATGTATAATAGTCTATACTAATATTATAAAGAGGTAAAGTTTGTGGCGTTGTATGGGGTAATCTCAGGAACTACTGGTCCGATTTGAATAATTCTTTCAGTGTTATAGCTCATTCATCGAGAATGGTTATAGGCTTTTTCTCTCGACTCCCCAGATATTACCCTCTACAACCTCACAAACTTTACCTTTTTATAATATTAGTATAGATTATAGATAATATAATTAGTTAATAGCTTCTGCCCGCGACTTCGTACGTGTGGAATAGTTATTTCGGGCTAAGACGCAGCGGAAGCTCTCAAAAGGAAAAAATACCCCAATTTTAAAACATTTTTCATTGTTGCTCCGATCCTATTGGCCTTAGCGTGATGATATATAGCCTATAACCTTCCTCGATAAATGAGCTATATAACACTGAAATCGGACCAGTAGTTCCTGAGATTACTCCCTGCAACGTCACAAACTCACAAACTTTACCTCTTTATAATGTTAGTATAGTATGATTATAAAGAGGTAAAGTTTGTGACGTTGTAGGGGCTAATCTCAGGAACTACTGGTCCGATTTGAAAAATTCTTTCAGGGCTATATTTATCGAGGAAGGTTATAGGCTATATATCATCACACTAAGACCAATAGGAGCGGAAAACTAATGAAGAACATTTCAAAATCGGGGTTTTTTTTTCTCTCGAGAGCTTCCGCTGCGTGTTAGCGCTAGCCCAAAGTAACTATTCTACGCGAACGAAGTCGCGGGCCGAGGCTAGTATTATAATAATTAATTAATATAGTATAGATGATGATGTGCTCTAAGATGGTAGTAGGCTTGTAGGTGGTAGAGCCACGCTGAAGCTACTACTGCTTTCAGCATGAATGGGTCGGCTCGCCCGGGGTAGTACCACCCTCTCATAGAAAACCGACGTGAAGTAACAGTGCTTGCATTGTTGCGTTTCGTTCGGTCAGTGAGAGCGCCGGATGCCCATCTCCCCTCTGCCCCTGGTGTTGCAAGTGTCTATGAACGGCGGTGATCACTTAACACCAGGTATCCCACCTGTAATTGTTTTTTGCCTCCTATAATATATATATATATATAAAATGGTAAGCACGCTAAACCTAGAGGAGGATTGGCTCTCAATTACATAACACACTTATAAGTGCTAGGCGACAAATTATCAACTTGAAGGTGGTAGCTAGCGAGGCGGACTTAGAAAAAGTCTTAAGAGCTGTGATCTCATTTGATGCATTTCCAAATGTAGCTAACATTTTGTGACGCTCCAGGTGTGCAGAAACAGACATACAAAATACCCTTCATCCGTAGAAAATATTCCTATTGTTCCCGATAGGTCGAATAAATATTAAGCTGCAGGCAAACACTAGTGATATAATAGTAACAACGAATAGTAAATAAGCAATTGTGTGTATTTAACACGCGATAGTAGTGAAACTTTCAAAAAGAAAGCGAGAAGAGCGTATCTCTCACTGTTCTTCGATACCCGAAAGCAAGCGTGACACTGCACCGACTCCACCTGACACAGTGTTTATCCCCACCTCGCCGCTCTTAAACACACAAAGGCAAGCGAGACACTGCTAACGACACGGTGTTAACCCCCACCGCTTTTGATCACACAAAAAGGTTACGGATCAGATTTTGAAAGCACTTTCATATAAAAATTCAGTTGAAAAACGCGTACGCAACCGTAGGTAAAGCTAGTATCTCATAAAAATTATACGGGTATATACATAAAAAACGCGAAAACTCATTAGTCATTTGCGTCGTAAGTCTGGCGTGGAGGCGCCGCGAATCAAACCGTTGTAAAAACTCGACTCATGCTCTCGTAAGCTCTTTAATTCTATTTTGTGACTACCCTCCCACCGCTACCTGGCGGAGTCACGCTCACGAACCGCTTTGTCGGATACCGGCCGCTGACTTGACTTCTTTACATCTAACTTTTAGTTATGTTGCTCTGATAATAGAGAACGCGTGGAAGAAAAATTATACGTTCTTACATTCGTCTAATGACTGTTTTTTTTTTTTTTTTTGGTTTAATTTTGTGCAATCAATCTTCTATATTATCACTGCCATTGTCATTCAATATTACTATAACATCAATGTCCTAACATAATGATGGCTCCCTTGTTAGAACTTTACGGGAAGTTTCAGGGCATCTTTTTCCCCATCCACTTCGCTTGCAATAGTCGAACTATATCGTGTAAAATGCCACCAATATTACAAAATATAGAGTCAAGTAACACAAGATTATGAATAGAATATAAAAGCCACTACATAATCGACTAAGATCCCGCCAAAAACTCCCTATCTTATGGTAATACTAGCAGGCCCGGCGGACGTTACCTCGGCCTGATACTAAAAAAACCTTGATAAATTATATATCTAAACCTTCCTTATAAAAAATCACTTTACTGATAATCCGTTCAGTAGTTTTTGAGTTTATCGCGAACAGACAGACGCACAGGGGACTTTGCTTTTATAATATGTAGTGATATTATAATGATTAGATTTGACATGTCAACTAATATTATAAATGTGAAAGTCAGTTTATTTGTTTATTTCTTACACTTCCACGCCTCCACTACTCAATAAATCATCGGTACTTTTCTGCCAGAAAAAAAAGTACTTTTCCCGAGGGATACAACAAATCTACATTAACGCAAGGGAAAAAGCTAATACGTTATAGAAGTAATATGTCTGTTGGTATGCCTCAATTTAACAGAAAAACAATATGTCATCACTACATAGTATAAAACAAAGTCGCTTTCTCTGTCCCTATATCCCTATGTATGCATAAATCTTTAAAACTACGCAACGGATTTTGATGCGATTTTTTTAATAGATAGAGTGATTGAAGAGGAAGGTTTATATGTACAATAACATTTATTAAATAGTGGAGAAATACTGTTATTTTTGAGGTTTCTAATGTGATGTCGTAAATAATTACATAACCGATTCGATGCAGACGAAGTTGCACGGGTCAACTAGTATTTTATAAAATTTTGTACAAGCCAGGAAAAAGTCATTCTTCAATTGATAGTCTATGAAAGTAATTAATAATATTTTAGAAATCATAAGATGTGATTAAAACTATAAATTATGCCGTGAAAACAATTACTATGTAATAAACGCGAACGGAGCCGCGGACAGAGTTAGTATACCTGCTTATTATAAATGTGGAAGTTAGTTTGTTTGTTCATCCATCAGTCACGCTTAAACGAATTGGCAGAAGATAATGAATTTAATAGTACTCGATTATGTAGTAATAATAAGATTACCGAGTCATATAAAGTGACACGCGACAAAGTAGGTATAAATTCAAATGAGTGTTGCAACTTACAATACCATTTATTGGTTTAAAATCACTAAAATAGCTTTTATCTTTTCAGTAGCTAATTATTAGCCTATAAGTCTGACATCATTTACCACCTGTGACCCTTTGTGACCTAGCAGAAGACACTTTTTTTAATAATTATTGTTAATTTACGCTCAGGGAAGCGAGTGGAACTGTAGTTAAATACATCTATAACTGGAAGTATTATGGTATAAACCTAGTAATCGCTATAAACTTAAATACTGAGAGAGTAACTTTTATTCAATAGGTGTACCAGCTTTTGCAGTTTGAATTAATTACATCTTTTAGTCTGAACGTCGATTTCATATGTAGGTATTGAAATTTATGTCTCCTAATGTTATAGAAATCATATTGGAAAGGATTTAAGTGATTTTTTTTCGAACTAACTACTATATTGACTTAGCAAGGTCTTAACAGCTTCACCGGACTACAATTTAAGCGAAGATAGACCATGTCTTATATCAAAGTAACGAATGGACATCGGCTTATGATTGTAGTAAAATGAACATCTGACCGTATTGTTTGATAGTAAATGAAGAAATTCTTTACACCACTAGATTCGTCAAGTAAACAAATAAATATGAATCAAAAATTTAAAATAACTTTATCTACCTCTACGATATGAGATACGGTCAAAACACCTTTATATATATATACCTACCTAAGTAAACGGCGATATTACAGGCGAAAAACAAAGCGAGAGATTTTCCCCTCGAACCGGCGAAACGGGCCGATGGAAATGACATTTTAAAAATCGCTCTCGGCCTAACCTGACGGTACCTAATTCTACATATTATAGAGTTTCGCACGCACGCTCCGTGCGCACGTCGATAAAAGAGGGCGTCGCCGTCGCCGTTACGCCGACCAATCACGATCGAGCGTTCGACGTGTGCGTGAATTTGTCTTCACGTGTGCCGCAACGCGCCGCCGCGCGTCCCGCCGTGTAAAGTCACGTACACGCTCCCCGTGTATAAGTATATAAACTCCTTCGCTACCGGCGCGACAAAAGAGTTCCCATATCTTTTATGTTCTTAGATCCTTATCTCGCAGTTCCTTATTTTACGTTTAAAATTCGTCTCGAATTAACGGTCGCCACCATAAACACGCTATAACATACTTTAATATCACCGTAATACCGAAATAATCTGTGAATTTTATACGTCTTGGCGGCGTTAATAGCTTGTTACTGGTTAGCGATCGGGAGATAGCGGCTGAGGTTTTTTTTTTCTGACGTGAAATTTATTCATGATTCATGTTGATTGAATTGTTAATAGGCACTAATTGTTGTTCAGCGCGATGTAGACGCTGTTGTTTTTGTTCAAAATTAAGATGTATGATGATTTTGGATCCGTTTTATTGTTGTAATTATTGTCGGATGTAGCATTTGGAGTTGTATTTTTTTATAACTAGCGATCGTCCGCTGATTTTGTACACGGTTATTACGATATAAAAATTAATGACCTTCCTATGAGTAGTTTTGGAGATTACCTTCTACCTATTTATAACAATATTAAGAACCACCGGTGATTTCGTATGCAAGTTCAAGAATGATGACAAACTATATAAAATAATAGAGGTTTACCGTTGTGTGCGTATCACGTATAAACATAAATAGATTTAATTTTTTATTTTGTATCACTTACTGTATATTTGCTCACTATCTAATAAAAGAATTATCACTATATCTTCATATAACATACAGCTATTAGTGTTTTAAGAAAAAAAAATGTACATATAATAATCTGTTTACATAATAAATAACGCAGAGGAAGTCGCGGGTATTAGCTAGTATATATTATAATAAAATGTTAAAACTGTCGATTCTATATATTGAAAGTCTTTGCCAAAGACTAATAGCGGATGATGTCACAATATACAGTAAGCCTAATAATCTTTATCTGCGTGTATGTTTGTATGCCTTGTTTAACACGTTAAACGCCAAAATTACTGGATTAATTGTCCTGATTATTTTACAGGAGATTCGACTGTCTCTTGTGATAAGGAACAGGCTTTATTTCATCTAATTGTAGTATTGAAAAATAATGCATTTTAATTTAGAGTTTTTGTTACGAGTCTGCTCAGCTTAATCTATAGAATAGTTAAAAGATGAGGTTTGTTTAATTGATTTTCAGGCATTTGTTGCGGAGGTGGTTGATTTCAATAGCTTTTTGCACGATCATATCTATGTTGCTTCATCTATGTCTCTAATATTGTGAACTTTGTACAGAAAGAATATTTATTTCTATAGGCATAAATAATTAATTTAATACATTTAATCAAAATATACTATATTCAATTTTAGGTCATGAGAAGGCGCTTATGAACGTCAAAGCTACCACCGGTTCGGAAAACATCACAGTCATCGAGAAGAACCGGCAAGAAACACGATATGGCTTATCTCTTCATGTTATATATTTAAAAAATAAATAAAAATAGTTACACTCGTTTTTAGTGCATACACAGTGAGGGGAGTCATTTCCAGATGTCACAATCGTTTACCATCGACTGTAATAGTCTTTAGACATTAAAAGTCGCTTAAAATGGTGCTTGAACTCGCTAGTCGGCAAATTCATGCATAAATACTAAATAACAAAAATAATTCATACAAAATCGAAGCCACATCTATTTTAAACTAAACGTAAAATATCAATTAATGATAAATAAATAACTTTTTAACAAAATAATATTAAATACAGAAGCCACAAAATAATTTCAAATACGCCGAGACATCAAAGCGTACGCGCGTTCCACGTTTGAAATATCAACGACAATAAAAGACCGCTTTCCCGCTGAAATTCGATTAAGGGGGGCAAAGGGGACAAAGGAAGTCATTTATTTGGAGGGCGGTTTTAAAATTGATTTTAGAACCGAGGCCTTAACTTGTCGTTTCTTATATTGGGATCTTGGGTGTAAGTAAATTTACATTTAATTAGAGTTAATAATAATAGTAGATATATCTATATAAGTGTATATATATATATATATATTAGGTCTTTACCTATGAAATTGCCGTTTGGTAAGAAGCTGAGATGAATCACACCAGCGCTAGACCACCAAACAGTGACCATCCCTTTTCTAGGGGTAAGTTTTCGTTTAGGGCATTGTTTAGGTGCTGAACCAGGATCCAACCAACTTGCTGAGTAACAATAGTAACAATGTGGTTCAAAATTCCTTCATTTGTGTGTCTGTTGAGTAGTACAAGGCACGCCTCGACGCGTACTTCGCGCTGGCGATCATGAGTTCGTGGGGCACCCATTTGTCAAGCTTTTTTACCTTGCCAATTTGACGCAAATGGACCAATATTGTTTTGACGCTAACGTCGAAAGCTGCTGCTGATTCAGCTGTAGGTTGTGTACGATCAGCTTCCACAATCGCCTTTAATTCGTCATTGTCGACCAAAGTCTTCGGACGACTGCGAGGTTCATTTTTCAGGTCGAAATTCCTAGAACGGAAGCGAGCAAACCAATAACAGGTGGTGCGTTGGTTTGTAGTGTTAGCTCCGTAAACGTCGTTGATGTTGCGTGCCGCTTGTGCTGTGTTGCTGCCACGACGGTACTCATATTCCATAATTGCTCGAATTTTTAACGTATCCATGATGACAAAAAAGATTGAAATGCGATGGAAATGTAACACTAATCAACAAACAAATTACTACTTTTGGAAAAAGAATTCCATGTTTTAAAAATAAAATTAATTTGAAATTAGAATTCTTAGCCAAACAAAAATTATTTTGCTTTGAAATGGCCAGTACTGTAGTACGGCAATTTCATAGGTAACCTATTACATATAATAATAATGTAAATCTAACGTGTTGGTTTGTTTTTATTTTCGTGAAAAAAATTGTTGCATGTGTCTAGGAATAAGTAATAGAATACATTTCAAACATTTTTAGAAATGTCTGTCTGTCTGTCAATTTATTTGTCGGTTTGTTTGAACACGCATCACTGCTAAAGGCTAAAGTACTGCGTTCACGATAAGATCATAAATGAACCGAGGAACTTTTTTTTAATCAATTAATTAATTGTACGGACTTTTTAACACTCGTTAAATTAGCTCAGATTGCTGGTACCTGCGAATCAGTTCGCTTATCCTGGCATCCTAACTTGTTCCAATTGAACTGTAAACTTAATATTTGGAAAAAAATTAAAAAAGCAACCTCAAAACATTGTTTAAATTTAGTGTAATTTAGCTACTACACTCAATACTAACTATGAATATATTTATATGTCGGTATAATGTAATCAGAAAGCTGTTGAAGTGCGATCGGACGATCAAGTACAAGTTAAAACAAACACTTGAGTGTACCCTCGCGGGTATCGACGCGCCCTCTCGTGGCCCTCACCTCACCGTACCGCGCCCTGCAAGTACAAGTTTGGCAAACACTCATCTTTGTCCTTCCTGTAACCGTTACGTAAGTGTGTTGTGGGAAAATATTTCGTTTGGGAATTGTTTTTTTTAATGTTTTATCGGCTATTTGATAATATTCGCATCATGAACCATGTTTGGAGTTTTAATAATTTTCATACAATATCAAGTGTATTGTTTAAATAGCCTTTACTCGCAGCTTCGCTCGCCCCAATATGGATTTTATCTGTCCCCGGGAACAGTAAATATTTTCTGGATGAAACATGCCCTATGTTCTTTAATGTACATCTGACAGCGTGTATGCAAAGTTCCGTCATAATCGGTTCAGTAATTAAGGTATTAAAGCGTAACAAACAAAGTCACTTGGCAATTTTTTATATGTATTTATTTTTATATGTAATTTAGATGCTTAGGCTTATTTTTCATTTTTATATAGCATCATGATAAAAATAACCAATTAGTGATTAATAACATGTAGAACATGAAAATAATTACTATGGGTATCTTTAAGGAATGGACATATATATATTTGTTAAGTATATTATAGTAGGCAAACGAACAGATGGGTCACCTGATGTTAAGTGATCACTACCGTCCATGGACATTTGTAACACCAGAGGAGTCGCAAGTGCGTTGCTAGCCTGTATTGGGGGGGAGAAAGGGAAGGGGAAGTGGAAGATGAGGAGAGATGGGTCTCCGGCGCTCTCACTGGCCGAACGAAAGGCAACAATGCAAGCACTGTTACTTCACATCGGTGTTTCTGTGGATCGAGTGGTAGTACCCCGGGCGAGCCGACCCATTCATGCTGAAACCAGTAATAGCTTCAGCGTGACTCTACCACGTACAGAGATATCCACCAGCGGAGACATTTCTATAGCTGTTTTAAGGTACAGGTACATTCTGTATTACTTGAGATCCTAAGGCACACATGCAGGTACACATGTGTGCTTCACTAATTATTTTCTATACTAATTCTTATATGTGTGATTAGTTTGCTAAATTAAGTTAGTAAGATTCGTGATGGAAAACTTCTGGATGACACCATAGCGTGGTGGTAAGTTCCAAAGTCCGCCTGGCTAGCTACCACCTTCAAGCTGAAAATCTGTTGCAAAGCACCTGTTGGTGTGTTCCGGCATCTGCCCCTGAGAACCAGTTCTTTTCTAGATTTATCGTGTTCACCCTTTTAGACCACGTCTTCGTCGGTAATATCAGATGTAGTCAAACGTTCGCCTATAAGGTATTAGAAATAGAGCTTGTTGACAAGCGACTGAGTGCGTGCCTTATGCGCTCGCCTTAGTATTCCGGTGGAGCTAAGAAGGCTCACCAGATCATTAGCGTTAATCAGTGTGAAGAAAAAAAAAACAATTATGTAGAATATAGATAATATGCAATCTGCCGGTGTTCGCATCACGCAAAAAATACTGGACCTAGCCAAGTTACTTATCTACAATCGCTAACACCAGTAGAAAACGGAAAAATGTTTAAACGTTTAAACGTTTAAGTGTTTAACGGAAAAATTAGTATCATCTCCATACTCCATACATGAGTCATCGTCATCTGAACGCTATATCACGTGATAATTATTTGTTTTGTTAATTAGATATGTCATCTCCATACATTTTTCCGTTTTTTACTGGTGTTAGCGATTGTAGATACGCAACTTGGCTAGGCCCCCGTGGGATATATTTCGATCATTCTTTTTAGATTTACTTCTTAAATAATTAGTTCTTATGTAAAAAAGATAGGTATCATGATACCTTCATCTAATATAAAGATTTTAAAGTCCTCAGAGACTAATTTTATAAGCGCTATGCGTTCAACGATGTGTTTCGAAGAAGTTAGGTATAGCGGTTTGGTGCGCTTGCACAGGTGAGAAGTTAACGTGTACCATTGTTTCGAAAGAAATTACATTTTTGTTTCCAAGATAATAAGCAACACAGATGTAGACGCGTGTAGGAAGTATTAAAGAACGATGTACGGGATTGTTCTATAACATAAAAATTTAAACGTATTATTCAAGCAACGTAAACAAAATTTTCCCAGTGTTTTGATACCTAAAATCCTATTCTCAAGTACGTAGCGAGAGTTGTTCCTCCGTAAATGACTTGCGAATAGAAACCACAAGTCAGCGTGTCGGAGCTACTTGCTAACATTAATATAAGTCAAGTCGCCCCGTGCAACTTTATTGTATTATTTACCGTAAATTACATACAGTATTATGGTTTTTTTATTCGTTTATTAGTTGGAAATATGCAAGGTTTCTTACTCTGAATAATTTCATATAAATACTAGCTGTAACCCCGGATCCGCACGCGTTTTTATTTGTTGTTATTATTTCTTGTAATTATTATTTACTGTGTATTAAAGAAAATTTCGTGAGGAAATCTGAACCTGAGAACTCTTCTTGTAGTTCGGCCGTATGTGGGAAAAACATAGAACCGTAGATTTCTCGGAGTTTGATGGGAAACCGCCAATACGTTGTTGGCTGGCTATACCTTCCTTCCTATGGCCCTACAATGGGTCTCGTACAGGCATATTCTGATGTCTATTTATTGTAAAAAATATTTGGGTATAGTAAAATGGATGTTATGCATATTTTTCCCTGTCGATGCGCTACACCGCCGTCTACTGACAATTTATAGGAAATTGGATAGCGTGTAAATAATATTTATTTTCAAATATCTCCGCATTCTTCAGGGTTGGTTAAACGTTAGAAAAGTTGATGGGTTGCAGTTCCATTAAGTGGCGAATTAGAGTAAAATAGATAGTATGAAACCTTCCTTTTGCAAGAACATTCAAGTGTGCCAAATTTCACAGTGATGTATTTCAAGCATCATGTCAAGATTAACAACGCAAACAAAGTCGCGGTTATCAGCTAGTATTCTAAATAAAACAGTAAATCATCTGTTCGGATACGAGAAAGACAACAATGTCAACAGTTCAAAATTAAACATTAATTTACGTATTTTTTTTAATATAAATTTATGACATGTTATAATATAATGTTTATTTTTATAAAGTATAGTCGGAGCGAACATATATCTTTAGAGACAAGCTCATCTCGCTACATGACAGATGTTGAAACTCGCGCGCCCCTAATATAGCCTCAGGCCGTACAGCCGGCCACGATGTCTTACCAACAGATTGTATTAAAAACTGCTTCATAAAATATACATTATATTTTTTTTATTCAATATTTTTAATATGTTTCTGTAATTTAAATTTTTACATGTTTCACATTCCAGCTGGAAATTGAAATAATTAAAAGGTTATGATACTAATTTGATAGAGGCGTGCCTATGATTTGCCTTTTTTTAATGTTGCCCGGTTTAAGCATATAAACACCTCACAAAGGTTATATATGATTCATCAGTAATCTTCGCTGTCATCCTTTCCGATAGACAATACTGCCTGATCCCGAAATGCGAACATCTATGAAGCGATGATAGTTTCGGTTTGCGTGTTAGGAAACCGTATCGATCGATTTAAGTTAGTATTCTTACAAATGGCGTGGAGTTTTCGGTGAAGAAGGACATCGTTATTAAAATCACGCTAAGGAAGACAGAACTTCTTTTATGGAGGTCGGTTAGAAAGACATAATACCCAGCCGCTAGTTTCGCTCGTCGGCGAAAAGAGTGAGACATCCGGCTAAGATCGACTTGTTTCGGTTTTGTAAGGCGTTCTCTCTGTTGCACAGCACGATGACTACGATTGACGAAAATATCGCTGTAATGACGTAAATTGAAGTAATTTTGCTTAGTGGTTAACGTGTTCGGACACTGAGTTCGAATTCTTGCGAATAAGCATCGTAATAGATCTATAGCTTGGTGCTAGGGTTTTTGTCTAAGCTCGTCTAGGTAGCGTGCCTTCAATCTGTCGCCCAGCTCCTATGAGTATGTTCCGGCAACTGCATCTGAGTGCCAGTCCCTCTACGTTTACCGTGTTTCCCATCTTGGACACATTGTCATTTTAACAGTACGTGAGATTGTAACCAACCCCAAAAACCAAAAAAGGCTGTCTTATAAGTAACCGTATGTTTCAGTTGTAATTATGTTTTTTTTTTCTCGAACTATTTTTTCTCGAACTGACTACGCTATTGATCTAGCAAGGTCTTAACAGCTTCACCGGACTACTAAGGCGAGCGCTTAAGGCACTCAGCCGATTTGTTAATTATGTCATCATAATATTATATTAGTAGTATTTAATAGCTGTTATTTTGCATAGAAATAAATTGGTAAATAAAGGCAACAATACCAAAAAATAAATTATACAAAATATTTTTTTTATATGATTCATAATCGTAACAAAATTTAGAAAGTATATATATTTATTTTTATGTACCTACTATTTGAATTTAGTAATCAAGATTTATTCAACTAAATATTTATGAAACCTCCAGACATGTAAACAATTTGCTATCCTGAATTAATCATCGAAATAACGGCTTAGTTCTAATGAATATTCAAAAGTTAGCCTTTAGTCTATAACCCTCTAGTGCTATCATACACTCACCCGGTGTTTAAAAATGTTGTTGGCGAGCACTTTAGCCCCTACGGCAAATATTGTCTAGTTGCGACCCCGTGTTTGTCTAGCATAAACGGTTTTTATACCCTCACCACTGGTTCTCGATTTAAAAACGATTTTGTTTTTGATTTTATTAGACTTGTTACAGTATGAGATATATCTTTTTTGGGTTAATGTTCCGTGTTTAATATATGAACACTTTTATAATTTTAACGAAATATAAGTACTGTAAATTTTCACTATAAACTTCTATATAGATTTATTAACTTAATCATGCTCACGACACTTTGAAAACTTAAAACTATGGGTTAGCACACGTTTGGTCTGGTTTAGTTACTCAAAACCGCAACTTGTTATTTAATGTGCGCCTAAATTAAAGAAAAAAATTAGAATTAAAACATACCATAACTACAATAATAAAAAAAAGTGCGTGCGTACAAAGTACACATGTCAGAAGTGAAACTTCTTTGGCGAACTAATTTATAAGTCTTGTTTATATTTATACAAATCTAAAAGTTTAGATTTCCGAGACTTGAAAAAATAGATGAAAAATCTGCGTTTACTGCAAATGACGTCACTTCCGTTGCATACCTGCGTGACGTTACATCTGTAAAGAATTTACCCTCATGCGCCTAAAGAAGTTTCACTTCAAAAAATAGTCAATATTAATTTCATATTATTTATTTAATTAATAGCTTAGCCGTCTCAGTGTCTGATAAAATGAAATTCAGAAAAGAGTATAGGAATTACCAAAGGTACTATTCAGGTGTTTGGGATATATTTTTGTTCGACAAGTCGAAAGAAAACAGATTTGTCTTCGAGAATCTATGGTAGTCACCGCCCATTTCTCTCCTGTAGTGTACCATAAGTAATTGTTTTTGTGGCTAATTCTTATTTCTCTTCCCATTTCTTTGGGGGCGAACGCGTTCTGAAATTACATTTTTATTTAGTTAAACCGGGACGAAGGGCGAGGGGACCGACGATTGCTTTTTCACAAGTCAATTTCTTTTTTATATTGAAGGGTTATTGGTTTTTAATAGTATTGTGACTAGAAACTAAATATGTGAATGCAATAACATTTCTCAACATACACGATTACGAATACTACTGTATCTAATTCCGATTTATTGAAATCAATATCAAATCAAGAGACTGTATTTTCTTTGTTTGAATGCATTTAACTCTGGAACTGACAGTCAGTTTATAAAAAACAGGTTTTATAGACTATTTTTTACCAAAGTTAAGCTAACATCAAGCTGTAACGCTTAGGAGAGTAGTAATTATTATACAAAGTGTAGTTTAGAAAGCATGATAAGGGAAGTTATGAAGCAACGATACAGTAAAGTTGGCTACCGAACGAAAACCAAGTATTAAAGAAAAGGGCCGAATTGTGAATGCTCAATGCCGCGTACATTATTCGTGTAGTCAGCTTTCCAGTCACCAGTATTTAAGTCATTTTAATATTTGAATATTGAAATGATATAGCTTAGTTGATAGCATGTTCGGACGGTGCATCCATCGATGTAGGTTCAAATTCTTGCGAATGGTTTGGAGTTGTCAGTCAAGGAAAAGGTAATTATGGAACCATAGCATGGTGGTAGGTAGGACTTATTCTAAGTTTTTTTTTAATAATATAGGAGGCAAACGAACAGGTGGGTCACCTGATGTTAAGTGATCACGTTGCAGCCTGTGTTTGGAGGGAAAGGGAAGTGGGCCTCCGGCGCTCTCACTGACCTAACGGAACGCAACAATGCAAGCACTGTTACTCTACGTCGGTTTTCTATGAGAGGGTGGTAGTACCCCGGACGAGTCGACCCATTCATGCTGAAACCAGTAATAGCTTCAGCGTAGCTCTACTACCTAAGTCTACCTGGCTAGCTACTACCCTCAAGTTGAAAATCTATCGCCAAGTATTTGATGATATGTTCCGGCATCAACTTAGACTACATCGTCATTTAACATTATGGTGAAACGTTAAGCCCATAAAGTATTTTTTAAACTTTACATAAGAGTCTAATTACTGATTACAATAGCATATTTGGCCTGTTGGTGTAAACACTGTCATATATCCCAAAGCCATTAAAATTTCTGAGTTTATTCAACATGTGCGAGTACACTACAATCAGTGTCCAAGAAATATCCCAATTTGTATGAAATCAATGTATAGCAAATTTTATATTGAGTTTTTTCTTACAGCGGATTCACTACTAGGATCAGGATCTGATGAAGAGGAAGAAGACGAATCTCGGGCGGCTAATAACTCGAGTAGTCCAGCGCACGCTCCCCACCCAGCCTTACATTCCGAACTGTCGCATAACGGTGACACGAAGCCACACGAGGACTCTGAAGACCAGGTTAGTTGTCACGCTACATTATTTTATATCGTTATATAGAAGATATTGCGGAAAATGTCGTACCTTCAGAAATTATTATATGGAATGCTTAATAATTTGTTATTACTTATTATAATCAAAATCAAACATATTTCATAGGTCCTCGGGAGGCGTTTACGAACTTTAAAACTACCACTGGTTTGGAAAACAACTTAATCATCGAGAAGCAGCGACAAGAAACTCGATCTAGTTTATCTTTTATTCATACATATTTTTAGAGACATACATACTTACGCTCATTTTTATTGGATGCACAGAGAGGGGCGTCATTTCCAGACGTTACCATCGTTCACATATCGACCATTACATCTCTTTAGTGAAGTACGATGACCACATAGTCGCATTCAGTTTTATTTCTTCCAAACGCAGGGTTCCCTCGACGGCGATCCCGAGACGAGAGATTCTCAAGCAGAAAACAAATCACCTGACGACGGTAACGGCGGGTCGAAGCGCAGAGGTCCAAGAACGACGATAAAAGCGAAACAGTTAGAGATATTGAAGTCAGCGTTTTCCCAAACACCGAAACCGACGAGACACATACGAGAGCAGCTTGCAAAGGAGACGGGGTTACCAATGAGGGTTATACAGGTATGTATTTTAAAGCCTATACAGATGCAACTGGACGTGGCAAATCTCACATTAAAACCATCTAAACATACGTAACTAAGCATGTGTGACTACTGCACAATATTTTAGCAGATAGGTATCTTGTTCTTTGTGAAGCGTGTAGATGTTATTTTAATTCGCTTAACTATAGGGTAATTTATATTGTTCATCTATATCTTTCTAAATATATATAAGTAATTGTGTAGCGCTTTAAAATTCAGCTAATCCCTATATTTTACTATTTAGACATTTCGACATGATGTCATTTTGCTATATTTTCAGATTAAAAAATGCTTGATTCTAACGGATAGTAATTTGTTATACCTGTTTTTCAATTTGTTATCTTACAATAAATGTTTTTTGTTGTAAATATTCGGTATTCATACAATAATTCGTAGAATTATAGGACAAATAACACTTTTTGTTATGTTCATTTTCAACCAGCTGAAAGGAATTCATTGAATATACACTCTATAGTTTGTTGTATCCACGTCGATAGATACCAATTTAAGATTTATATCTGTGCCTTGATCGCTGAAGTGTATCGATGCGTTTGGCGATTTCATTTCCAAGAATTTTAAGTCTATTAAATTATACTTTTACTCGAACTTTGATCAAGTCTTCTTTTATAGTAACATTTATGTCCAGTTTTTATATATTAAAGTGAAAATAATCGTTTCCGATGCGAATTATATTACAGTTTCACGTAAGGTAAATAGATTTCTACTTGACCATAAAGAATACCATAAAACTGTAGATAATCGAAAATGGCTTCAGTAACATACGCAGGCGCCTAAAATGACCATCTCGGCGCTACGCAGTAACGAGAAAATTGTTATAACTATAAAAAATCATAAAGGTTTATCACCATGGTTATGATTTTACCATAAAATTGATTTAAACATAACCTCTATTCATCACATGCGTTAAGCATCGGTAACCGTTACAAATGGCCGCCGGTCCATCATGCGTCCGCTCGAACGTTCGCAAATTGAATTTACGCGCGCACCCGTCCAGGAGTGCCGGTGTCGACGTGACAAATGTCCTAATTAAGAAACACATCGTTTCTATAAATTGTCATAGAAATGTACCGTATATTTCTCAAGACTCGTACATTACTATTCGGTTCCATAATATTGTAGTTATTTGCTATAAACGTCAATTAAGTTTAATAAAGTAGATATCTCTGTTTTACATTAATTTTTATTTGGTTCTTGACTGTTAGCCGCATAAAATTAATTGGCTACACATAAAATTTAGTATAGAATGATCGTCACTTGTTGGTGACTATATTTCTTAGTTTCTGGTAATTTTACTATATCTATACTAATATTATAAAGAAGTAAAGTTTGTAAGTTTGTGACGTTGTAGGGGGTAACGTCTGGATCTACTAAACCGATTTTGAAAATTCTTTCACCAATAGAAAGCCACGGTATTTGTGAATGTGTATAGGCTATATATAACTCAAAAATGAAAAAACGATTGAACGAAAATGATGAGAGATATATGATTGAGTTGTAGAGCTCGATAATGCCTATAAAAAGTCAGCGACAGCATATGTCTAAGTTCAATGTTTATTATCAGGGCGGGACAACGTCCGCTGTACCCGCTAGTCTACTATTTAGCAGTAATATTACTGTATTAATATAGATGGTTATTTATATAGTCTCATTCTATAGTCATACTGGACTCGCTCCTATCGTTACTCTATGAATAATGTATCTAATGTATCAGACTTCACAACATACATATCTGTGTACATAACAGAGTTCCGTTTGATAAAGTTAGAGTTTAGATGCCGGTGTCAAGTATGAAGTTTAAAAATAAGTAAGGGTTTGAAGAAGGCTATGCATTTTGTGGTCAGAATATCATTCAATCTTTTATAATTCGCGCATAATTTCCTGGAATATTTTAGTGATCTCATCTCACCTTCGCACAAATGCACCGAAAACCAAAAATCCAGACCTGAACACATGGACGCGATTCTCCACACCGCGCCGCGACAGATGTCTGTCGATCAATCGGTCTGTCCGTCACGGTTTTTGCCCTCCTTCCTCTTTGTTTCAGTTTTTGTTGCACCGGCTTACCGTTGGAAAAAAAGCTTTAACGAGTTTTTACTTAAGTCTAGCGGTGTGTTTGTAAACGTAGCACTGGTTTTACGTCATCGCGAGGTACGACAATACAGGAGTGAAATAGTAAATTATAGATTGTAAAACTTTGGTATGAGTTCTGAAGATTTTTTTTTTCTCGAACTGACTACGCTATTGACCTAGCAAGGTCTTAACAGCTTCACTGGACTACTAAGGCGAGCCCTTAAGGCACTCAGCCGATTTTTGTTTGGGCAACCAGCTCAAGGGTGCACGGCACACCTCGGCTTGGCTGTTGCCTGTTTCATGCAATTCGCCACCTATGTAAGCTAAGCTAAGCTAACTATTCAAACATATATGAGTTGTTGAAACATATATGTGTACCAAGCATACATAACTCAACAACTCTTATATATATTTCGTATCGGATAATATTCTAAACTATTTCAGTTTGATAAGGGAAAAAAGATAAAACCCTTCCACTTGCATGTGTAAGCGTGTATGCGTGCACGTGTGTGGAGGTGATATGTGTAATATTGTCGCAGTGATGTAAGATTTTGTGTCACTGTATCGCGCGAGCAGCGTACTCAAGGGCTCCACGCCGAGGGGTAGTCTGGTCTGATGATTTCTATTTAAGGCATTCTCAAGTCGTTCTGTTTAATATTCTTTTATTTCTTTTATGGAACTTTGGATGCGTTTTGGCCATGGATATATTAACATTTATAGTGATAGACCCTTCGAGAAGTTAGCACATTATCAACAACATTCTTCATTCTTTCGAAGTATAAAGTTTATTCATTTGCAATTATCGAGTTATAACTGTATTAGTTTCAAATGTTGATAAGCTCGAGATATAGGTATCAAATATACTTTATCCGAGATATAAGCAAAAGTATGTACTAAAATACTTTATAGAGAAATAGTACCTAATTATTTCGACTTATCGAGGTTCGACTTACCGAGATTCTACATGATATAAAGGAAGTATTAAAACATAATCCTAAAAAGTATTGGGATCCTTGGTGTCAACATCTCTAGTGACTTTCAGTTTCGCAGTCACCTGGAAGACGAGGTTAAGCTGGCATCCAAAAAGCTCGGTATCCTGAATAAGGCGAAACGGTACTTCATCCCTGGGCAAAGACTGTTGTTGTACAAAACGCAAGTTCGACCCCATATGGAGTACTGCTGCCATCCAGCTCCACGTTCATCATCCTGTAAACTTTGCTTTTATAGCAAGTTTACTCTTAAGGGGGGAGATGTTATACCCCTGATTCCCTCCTCCAGTAATGCTGACCAAGCCTGACTCCGCTCCTCCCTACATCCAAGTCAGCTTTCCTGTTCACTCATTAGACACACCCAGTCAGTCAGTCTCCGTTCCTCATTCGCGCCGGTCGATTTATTTTTCTATGATATTTTATTAAACTCGTTTCAGTGCTTATTAAATCTTTTTTTTAAAAAGCTATTTACCAGACCCAGTATAACAGAACGATCCGGTTGTGGAATGAGCTTCTTGCTGAAGTTTTTCCAGGAGACTACAGTATGGGGTGTTTCAAGGGGAAAATAAATAGGTCACTTAAGGGTCGGCAACGCGCATGTAACACTTCTGATGTTGCAGGCGTCCATAGTCTGCGGTGACCGCTTTACATCAGGCGGCCCGCATGCTTGTTTGCTACCGTCGTGGTATAAAAAAAAAACGAAGTTTTTAAAGTATCGTTATAGTAGTACGCTCTTATGAAGTATATTATACAGATGTGATGGTCATTTATGTTGAAAATTATCCTAAAGAACCATACACAAAAATTATAGTATTGTTCTTACTATTTTATCTATATTTCTTACTAGCCGAATCCCGCCCGCTTCGATGGGCATTAAAAAAAACGGCAAATCGAATCCACAAAATAAGCCTAGAAACATCTGCGAAAAATGCCGCATCGAATGGTCATAGTTCTATGCCGATATGATGAATTTGAGCCTCAAAAGAAATGTATTTTCATTATTACAGATAAAATTATTTCTAACTGAATACTTGACCAATTTAATTTTGATTACGGTCGGTCAGTGACTGCTGTGGTCTAAAATGTACTCTATTTTTTAAATAAAAAGTACGCTAAACGGTACACGAATTCGCAGAACCAAAAGACAATTCGCTCAATTTTTCAAGATCGCAAACTCGTTTTGTTCGTGTTATGTAATTACAATAATTACTTTGAATCCGTAATTAATGTTATCTAAGACCAATTAAATAATAATAAATACAGTTTTTTTTACAGTTCTATTGTTCTTGTAATTGCTCCATTTGGTACATATGATCCCCGTGGTAAACGAGACAAAGGAAAAACGTTCTTTATTTTGATGCAGTTAAGTACTATTTCACATTAGCATACAAATATAGTCCACATAGACTATCATTAAACTTTTTATATACATATAAACGACATCGAAAGGACTTTTCTAAGTGTTACTTAAGCTACAAATATACGCTTCTACGGGAGCGTTCAATAATAGTGCTAAAAATTTCAAAAGAAGGTATTTAAAATCATTAGTAGCCCTGTAGGTCTCTCTTGAGTAATAATAGATATTAATCTGAAAGTAACCCATATAGAACGCCCGGATTGATGGTGCTAAATAAAAGTAATTATAGTAAGTAGTTCATATTTATAGTAGTTAAGTATTACTTAATAGGTTATTTAAGGGTCGGCAACGCGTATGTAACATTTCTGACCTTCCATAGGCTGCGGTGACCGCTTCTCATCAGGCTGCCCGCATACTTATTCGCTACCGTCGTCGTATAAAAAAATAAAGTAGTACAAACGATGTCGATCCAAAAATCTTACAAAACAAATTAAAATTCGAAACAAATTTGTTTATTTATTTTTAACACGAGCAATGTCAGCCATGTTAAGTGGGTTCGTAAACATTTTTTGCCGTCATCCGTCAACCGCCGCTAGATCGCGCGTGTCAAATGTTTGTGACACCACATGTGCCGGCGTGTAGCTGTAAAATGGCTTTTTGTCTTGAAATTCCCGATTTATCTTGTTAACACTAGTCCGTGTGAAATGCACGCCGTTTGAAGGCACCGCGTTCTTGGAGTTTTTCAAGTGAATACTTCTTTAGGCGCGTTGAGCGGTAATTATTGGCAGGAGATAAATTTATAATTTCGCGTCATGACATGCTAGTGAACGTGACCGGCTGTATTGCGCTTGTGCGGCTTGCGTCATCTACTAGCATATATCTCTATACTAGCAGCCTGTGTACTTGTAATTCAAACCATAATATATATTTTTTAAAGAGTACAGAGTTATTCCATTGTTTTGAGTTTTCACTTCCGTCGGCAGTCTTTATGACCACCTACATTTTTTTTATTCACAAAGGTATGATACAGATGTAAACGCGGTGCTTAATTGATAATAATAAAATAAACAAGGTATGTATGTTAACATTTATATTAGGAAAAAAATAGGAGAAAAATATATCTGGCAACTAATTAATAATTTCATTATTATTTGGAGCATCATTCTATTGAAAATCATGGTTTTACTATAATTATTCGATATTGTTTATCTGTCTAAGATATCTATTCAGTAAATTATAGTAATTCGGTTTGCAGCTTATGTCTATTAAAAAAATGTGATAGTTCATTATGTTGGCAACACTGCGATTGCAGTTTTTATCGTTTTTTCGAAATTCAAGTACTTATATAATTGATTATAAACGCCATTTATATAGTATTTTTTACAGAATAAAGTGTGATTAAAAATGAGGTTGCGTACCTATTCTTTTTTTAAATTTTATTATTAACAGACTCTCGTAAAACTTACAAATAGTTGCTTATCAAACGAGGCGGAACTTTCCCGGGTTAATCCGGCTTCGACCGACTTTAGTTTTGTTCATACGTCATCGTCGAAAGAATTTTATGGATAATCTCACTTATTATATTATTTGATGCCATTTCTAGTAAATAACGTTTCTTATTTTTAATTCAAAAATACATCATTTTAATCTAGATATGAAGATAATATAGTAATGTATCCTAATCAATATCAAGTAGTAGTGTACAAATACCAAAAATATATTTATATAAGAAATTATGCAATGGGTTTATCCTCATGGACCAACCACTAAAGGTAGAAAAGATACAGGCAGAAAACAAACAGTCCAAAATCTTGGTGATAGTATTACCATGAAAATTGAAGTCTGCTGGACACTTAAGTTCAAAGGTGGCGATATAACAAAAATATGTATGTACTTCCTACCCAGTACAAGTAATTCCATACAAGTAAACATTGACAGTTCGTAGGAACTATAAGCATGTTATCTTCTCACACCAAACTTCTGTATCTATTGAACAGTTAAGAAATGAGTTATTTTAATCAACCTGTATCTAATACCTTTAACCGGGAATACTTAAGCATTAAAGTACACCTACGCTAACTGGACCTTAATTTATTAATTTCGCTTAAAGATGCAATAATTATAACCATGCTTTATTTGTCGTATGTCTTCCGATATAACTATTAACAAAAATCTAACTTGCAACCTTGAGACGGTACGATTCAAGATTCTCTACATATTCCATAAGGAGATTAGACATTTCATAAGGAGACTAAGCAGTAATTAATCATATAACACTTATTCTATTATTTTTAAGTATAAATCTAAAAATAAAAACACGTAATAAAAACCAGGCAACCGTTACAAAATTACGCAGGAAGACCATCAAAAATAAACACCGAGCACGAATCACACAGCAACTCTACCTTAACGCGATGTCAGTGTCACCCGACCGCGAAACGAGAAAAAAAACAACCTTAGATATTTTAATAAGTTCATATATTGTAATTCCGCTGCGTGACGGCCCTTTCGGCACGGAACTTACCCTTATTGGTTCTAGGGATGTACGATATTTATTAATTATCGATATCGAATATTTATGATTAATTGATATTATTCTAAAGTTGTGTGCTGTAGTCGGGATCATACATATAAAGTAATAAATCTACCATTGTTATAAGAGTTATGCAACCGGACAGTATGTTTCCAATTAGCGTGTGATTTTAACCGCGTTTATACTTACTGATCACTCAATTCGTCATGCTCGTATAATTTTTGCCTGTCCTATAATTTATATAATAAATATTTATAAGTAACAAAATGCAAATGAATGAATAAGAACTATTAAAAAATATATATTAAAAAAAAAAACTATCGTTTCTGTGTGAAGTTGATTGTAAATCTATAACATACTATAACAAAAATATATAACATATTAACAAAATTATAAAAATTGCATCTGCGAATGTTAAGACTAATTTAAGCAACAATTGGTTTTTAAATAATTTGTACTATATAGGTACCTATACGTTTAAGAGGCAAGAGTAAGATACTGAACATATTCACTTCATTTTTTTTTTCATACATTCTGAACTCTAATCATCTTTTACTATTAATTAAGATATATAAGTTATCGATGTCTATCAGTTATCTCTAATTAACTCGTACTTTACTTTGACAGTACGTGTAGTTAGCATTAAAATTATTAAAAATATATCGCTTGTTTATTTTCGCTTGTAAATTACGATTGCTATTAAAAACAATTCGTACAAATTACGAACAGGTTTTTTCTTGTAATAATTTATGTATAGACTAGGGATGCGCTCAGTGGATAAAACACAACAAAGGACAATCACCTTTCGTTAATAAATTATGTAAATAAAATCATTATCTATATGTGGCAGTAATTAAGTATCACATATATTTAATAATATTTTAAAAAAAGCTATTCCGGCACAGAACTGCACCTAGTCTAGTGGTAACTCACTAGTAATCATTCATTTATTTATAATTTATGATTATTATCAAAGACAATTATCCATTTTAACATTAAAATTATCTTGTATATAGATTTATTCTACTTAAATATAATTTTTAAACTTCCCAATTAAATCTACAAAGATTCAGTCTTTATTTGTATAAAATCAAACCCTACAGAGTGAACACTATAAGGCAGATCACATACGTGCAAGCACCATGTCATTGAAATATATGATAGTCTTTTTAATTCATCTATCTGTATACATAATGAAATATAGTTTTTTTTGGGCTTCAATTCTATCACTTTAAAAGTTTGAATTTATTGGCAAAGGATTATGACCATTCGATGCGGATTTTTCATAGATATTTTTTAGATTTTATTGACCCTTTGGTTTTTTTAAATGCGAGCAAGGAGCGTTTAGTACTCAATACCCATAGTCTTATATGTTCGGTGAAATCTATAGAGGCACTTCAATTTATACCTAGCTAGCGGGCCCGGCAGACGTTGTCCCGACCTGATTATAAAAAAATCCTTGACAAATGATATACCAAAACCTTCCTCATGAATCACTTTATCTATATATTGTAAGTGGTAGAGCCAAGCTGAAGCTATTACTGGTTTCAGCATGAATGGGTCGGCTCGACCGGTGTAGTACCACCCTCTCAAAGAAAACCGACGTGAAGTAACAGTGCTTGCATTGTTGCGTTTCGTTCGATCAGTGAGAGCGCCGGAGGCCCACCTACCCTCCCCTTCCCCTTCCTTTCCCCTCACCAACACAGGCTGGCATCGCACTTGCGACTCCCCTGGTTTTGAAGTGTTCGTTTGCGTCCTATAATATATTTTAAAAAATCCACTGGTGAAAACCGCAACAAAATCCATTCCGTAGTTTTTGAGTTTATCGTGAACAGACAGACAGACAGACGCGGAAGGGGACTTTGTTTTATACTAGGTAATGAAGCGAGCTAATAATTCCTAGTCGTCAGTTGCATGAAGTGCGATTGTTAAAAAAAAAGACTGTGTAACAGTAATAAATTATTGACAAATGAACGCAGAACAATAAGGTTAATTATAAGGTTAAATGCCATGAATTCGAAGAACACCTGGATATTCCCCGTCGCGCCGGGCTAGTATAACATAATAGGGTATACTAATACTGTGTACTTGATAACATTATTATTCATTATTTATTAACTGGGCATTCACTACGACAATACTTTGCCCTCGATAACCGCGTTGCGGTATATATGTTAAAATACCGCGGTTAAATGTTTAAACTTTTATGGCGACCATTAAAAAAGATATATATTAATATAAAATTTATTGCGTGTCATTTTAAAATGTCACATTTACATATTCTCACGATATTTAACGTTTACGCAAGGATTATGTTTAAATGTATATATTGTAATTTATAACTGTTAAGCTTAGAATGTAATTATGATTATTTACAACACAGCTTAATGCTCTGGTAAAAATGATGAATGTTTTCGTGTTGCCTTCGTTATAGACACTGTTGAGTTAATAGATTTGGCGTTGTATTACGCATTTTTTTATTTGTGGCGTTATCTAATATTGAGAGTTTATTTTAGAACTCTAAAATATAGCTTAGGTCCCATCCCTAGCTGACAGGACATTTGAAAACCTTGCTTAATAATTAAACTACTGCAAGTTTGTGGCAACATTACCTACACCTACCAAACATTACCTAGGTTTTGGGCATTTAGTATAAGCTATTTATTTAATACCAGCTAACACCCGCGACTTCGTCTGCATTGTTTATTATCTCAATAATATATTCTAGTAGGTGGTAGAGCCACGCTGAAGCTTTTACTGGTTTCAGCATGAAGTGGCGACTCGCCCTGGGTAACACCACCCTATCATAGAAAACCGACGTGAAGTAACAGTGCTTGCATTATTGCGTTTCGTTCGGTACAGTGAGAGCGCCGGAGGACAACCCCCACGCAAGTGCAAGTTTCTATGGACGGTGGTGATCACTTAACATCAGGTGACCTGCCTGTTCGTTTGCCTCCTATGGTAAAAAAAAAACAAAAAAAATGTACACAGGAAAGAAACTGAGATTAAAAATATACTTTGTGTAACAACAATGTTATTCGTTTACTTCCCCTCTTCGATGCATACGTACCACACCGCTAGACCCACTTCTACACGACAAGAAAACACATCGCCGAACTTATATATCGCTGTGCTCATAAGAATCGTAGTTTCTTAAAACTGTAATAACCTTATACTACTAAAGTGTCTAAGAATTCAAACAAAAAGTATTTGATTGAAATCTATCCAGTAGTTTTGCGTGATCAAAATCAAAACCAAAATCAAAATATACTTTATTCAATTTAGGCCCTGAGAAGGCGTTTATGAACGTCAAAGCTACCATACGGCAGACCTTTGTCATTTTATTTATATAGATTACAATAGAACGTAAGCATATGCTTAAAAAACATTTATGTAAATAGAAAACGAGGGACAAAAGATATTTTTTGTAGCTATCGATCGATATAGATAAAATATAAAAACATAAATTAAGGGAACATAGCTAACTTCTACTAAAATCTGTAGTACTAATTAAATTTAAAGGTTTTTATTAATGATAGAAATAAAAACGGCGATAGTGTCAGACACTATGACGAATCAAGAGAGTTATACTTACACGGAAGCTCGTGTCACTTCTTGATTGATAGCTACACTATAAAAACTGTTTGTCAGCGTAGTCGCGGACATGTCATTATGTCACCACTGGCTACTGAGGTGACGCGCCCTGATTAATGTCTGTCGTGTGTACGGTCGCCTTAATGCGCGCTCTTGTCTGTGGTCATTAGTTGGCGCGCGTTATCTGTGGTCAATGAATATTCTGTGCTCGTTGCTTCTATGATACGGCACTACGTTCGATGAATTTTAACTCTTGAAATTTAACAATAATTTTATATGTTAAAGTTTGCTTGGACAATTACAATTGGAATTTTGTTAATCTATTTTTTTTGCTCCTGAATAAGCTTAAAGTTGTGATTAATAAAGCAGTTAAAAGATTTAAATTTCAAAATTAAATGTGTGTTTATCAACGGTTTATTTAGAAATTAAGTATTTAATACTGTAACATTGCGTTCCTAAAAATGACAAAATTATTACGCTTCATCAGTTTATATAAGTGGACGTATTATTTTTATAGATGTACTTATTTCGACGTTATTTGTCTGTGCAGTAAAAATGCTTGGACTTGAATTTAAGCTAGCCCATTAGCCTATCACATGAATCTGGTATTGCACCAAGATAGTGAATAATTGTTTAAATAGAAATATATTGTAATGTTTTTAAAAGACTTTAAAATGTATAAAATTACGAAATACGTGAGTCCCAATAATTAATAGTAAATTAATAGTTGGGAGTACATTAACAAACACACACACACACAGGAAAATATTTCTTTTTTTCAACGACTCAGATGCTGACCATTACTTTCTCTGCTTCGCAATAATAGTTCAGTAAAAAATATTCAATTTATTAATATAAGAACAGTTTGCTCACGAAATATTATTGATAGCAAATCGATTTGTATTGGCGACGGCAGACTGCTATCAATTTGCGTTCTACTTGAGTGTCAACTTCGCTATAAATATTGTGGTTTCGTATGTTAAAACGGTGAGAAATAATTAAAAAATAAGAAATTATCGTTTCATTGTGTTAAAAAACTCAATAATTTTGACGTTACTTTACAATTCAGTATGAGAAAAATAAAGAAAAAAGAATCGACAGCTTCGACGTAGGTAGACATGTCGTAGTTTTTTTTTAAAATACGGCTCTGGTCAATTAAGACGAAATCCAAGTAAACGTCAGTGTCGAAATCACGAGTTGAATGAGCCGTACATCGGCGCTCGGCGGTCGCACGAACATATCTCATGTTTTAATGTTCCGTCGGCCACTTTGAAGTGCCCCAAATATACTATAACTTGTGCGAGTTATGAGTCGAACGGGTAAAAACTTGTGACCGCATCTTTACAGACGAAATGGACCGAACTCGACCGAAGTTTATGACAAATTGTTCAGACTTTTAATTTGTCGTGTGTTTTAAACTCAAAGACGGATTGGTTAAGTACAGTTTGTATAGCAGCTTTTAAAAAATAAAATTAAAACCGATAGAATGGGATAGATTAAAGTGTTTTTTTAAATTATAATATAGAATAACTGATGCTCGCCACTTCGTTCTCCTGAAAATAGCTTCATTGTCTCATGGAAACAACGTGTTTTATCTGTATTGATTTTTAATATATAAATTATAATTATGTCATTAATACTTTATTTCCAGTAACCCTTTCTCTGTTACAAATGTTAATAATTTTATTTCTCAGTTCCTATAGAAGAGTATAATAATATGCAGTCTATTCATCTCTATCTATCAGTAAAGCTCTTGCCAAAATCGGTTCAGTCGTTTGGGACATATATTTACATGACACATCAATTACAAGATATAGAATTAGACATCGAATAGACACATCAATTTTATTTATATGTAAATTGACGGATTAAAGATATACTGCCTGTAGATGGTAGAGCCACGCTGAAGCTATTCCTGGTTTTAGCATTAACGGGTCGGCTTGTCCGGGGTAGTACCACCCTCTCGCAGAAAACCGACGTGCATTGTTACGTTTCGTTCAGTCAGTGAGAACGCCGGACAACCCACCTCCCAAGTCCCCTAACCCTTCCCACTCCCCTCCTCCTCCCTTCCCCTTCCCCCTCCCCCAGACACAAGGTGGCAACGCACTTGCGACTCTTCTGGTGTTGCTAGTGTCTAGGGACGGTGGTGATCACTTAATATCAGGTGACCGACATGTTCGATTGCCTCCTACGATATATAAAAAAATAAATACAAAATTTATTACGACGCACACAACAATTTCACAGTCTCAATCTGCATTTCGTCTAAAAACGAGGACGACGTAATGCAGTAAATTTATAATTTTAATTTCACTATATTAAAACAACGGTGCGTTGGATACAATAAAGTATTTATTTTACAATGCTATTTGGTGTCGATTGTAATAAAAACGTCCAGTTGACCGTCGGCTGTGGCTGGATTTGCATCAAAAGATGACATTCACTGTGCTTATTGTGAATAAACACCATGAAATGTCTTGGCTCAGTCTTGCGGCCGCGGTGTTATGGTCGATTACGCAAGGAAAAGTCTTCGGTGTTTCTTTTTATAGTATAAAAATACGATGACCTTATTATTTATTAAGATTATTTGAGTAAAAAAGTTGTAACGTTTCATAGTAAACGTAACGTTATTTTTTTTTATGAATTATTAACATCGCCTAGAAAACCCAATAAACATTTTATTTGGTACAAAAGTTAAACTGTTATATAAAACCAATTTAAATCAAACAAAATCTTTTATGGTTTTTTTACAGCAAGTCAAGCATTAAAGCAAGTATTCAATACGTATTTAACTTTTTTGTAATAACACCGTATAATTTTTAAGGTAAGTACTAGAAATATTGTTGACACGTCGAACCCGACTATTGATTTGGCACGTCGGGGAGTAGACCGAGATAATCGGCTAACTTCGGCTTCGTATAGCTTTTTCTATCACAGTCATTACGCTGGGCGAAGATAGAGCGAACTATTTTCAATATTTACAAGTCGATATTAGCCGTATGTTGCAAATCAAATGGTGGGTACTAAGTACTGTATTAATGAAATAGTACTATATTTGTTTATCAGTTTATGCAGACATAGCGACGATATACTCGGTTGAGATCATATATTTATATGTATATATAATGAGAATACAGTTCCTTACATATCGGCATAGGATTTTGACCATTGAATATTTGGAATCCGGTCAAGACCTTGCTAGGTCGATAGCGTAGCCAATTGGAAAAAAAAATCCATTGAATGTAAAAATTTTCGTAGATGGTTCTAATCTACTTATTTTTTGGATTCGATTTACCCTTTGCCATATCTTTAAAAGTCCAACCAAGCGGACGGAAATCAGCTAATATCTAAAATAGTTTGTTAATATGTTTTCGTTTTTCATACTCTACATATCAAAGTGGCTAAGGAAAGTTTAAATTATAACTTAGAAATAATATTGATATTTACAATTATGTATACTAAAAAAATAAACTTTTGTGATAATAACTCAGTAACAGCATAATTAATCATATAAACGACAGGAGCACCTTGCAACGATCCGCAGGTGCGGTCTCATAAAAGGCTATGACGAAAACAATAAATTATTAATTATGACAAAAAGCAGTCCTATAATACTATCGTATGGTCCTTTGCGAAATGTTTGTAAAAAAAATCCATGAGCGGCGCCTAAACCTTTTGTCTAAGAGACGTCCCGCGGGTCCTATGTGGTGGACAAAGGGAGGTAAAGTTGCCGACACAGCGCGCACACTGGGCACAAAAGGGCACCCCACGCGGACAAAAAATGACATCATTTATTTTATTGCTTCGAATGAGAATGTGGCACGTTAATATCGCTCAGGGCTTAATGTCTCGCCTAAGGTTGGTCATCGCTTGAACAACACATCATTCTTTAGATCAACTTTGGTACATTTTATTAGCTACACAGTTTCGAATTCTAGTATACCATTGGCCATTTTAACATCGTTTTCATACTAGAATAAGTATAAATACCACTAAATGAAATATAAACAATAACAATTATTTTGTACAATTCATTACCACAAGACAATAACATAAAGTCGAATATTAAGTCTTACATCTTCTACTACTGTATTAATTCTATGTTAATTAATGGTTCTACCCACGATTTAAGCTAAACATAAAATTAAATTTGTGTGTCATATTTTTAACCTTCTGTATCTTTATTTTTACTATATACTTATGAAGTTTAAAGGAGAAGTAATTTCATTAATTACATTGATTTATCTTATTTTCTATAAAATCTTATTGAGATATTTTATATTTGTGATATAATATACCTACTATTATAGTATTTTTTATTCGTAAACAAATATATAAACTTATTACCGCTTTATTATATAAATCATGTTTCAATTTAAAATAAACAGACCGGTTTTAATTTCACTGGCATGCATGTTTTTATAAAGTGGAGCGAATACAAGGACACTAGAGAAAGAAAAACAGTGCACGTTGAGTCTGAATGATTAATAAACGTCGATTTAAAATGTAAGTGAAAACTTGAATAATATGTTAAATTAACGTATGATGTTGTAGTTATGTATGACATTATTGGTTTTATCTATGAATAGTAACTGTACGTTATGAGAACTTGAAATAGCGCGTATGCAGTCATCGATCAGAGTCGGTTACGATTACATTGATTTATTGAAGTTGCTCCACGTTCGTGTAGTAGCCGTTAGTATGGTGATTTCTTTGCGTTTATAATTATGCTATTAATTTTCACTATTTTTAATAAAAAAAATCCAATGAACATATATAACTAGCCAGTAATTATTAACGCTTTATTAAGGATTACTGTTTATTAATGTTATGTCATGATATAGAAAGCTCGTGAAAAATCTAATACATGTAGTAGAGTATGAAGGTTGGATGAGAGGGCTGCGTTATAATTATGTCAAAATATATATTCACGATTTGGTACTTAAAAATTGTTGACAATAAAATGTCAGTCCGCTAACGAATGAGTCATCATCACTATTTTCCAGAAAAAAGAATTTTAATTAATAGTAAAATACAAAAGCATCCATTTCTGAGCACTATGTATAGCCCTATATCGTGCACTAGTTTGGGTCTTTTTTTTAGAGGATGTTTTTACCCATTGGTTTAATGATAATACGTTTAATATTTACATCATATAATTAAAATATATGATTTTTATTAACCTTAACTCCATCGAGCTAATTGAGAAAGAATGTAATTATTTATGAAAAGTATTATGGACTCTTTCAGTTTACACATATATTTTGAGTCTAAATGTCGTTGACCCTTCGGCAAAATTCCCAGGTTTTGGACAAGCCACGTAGCAACCAGCTTTTCACGGTTCACGCCTAAAGGGACGTGACAATTTCGGCATCGACGCGAGAAATCAGATGTTTTATTTCATATTAGCTTCTTCTCGCGACTTCGTCCGCATAGAATAATTACTTTGGTCTTGGCGTGATGATATATAGCCTATAGCCTTCAGCCTTCCTCGATAAATGAGCTATCTAACACTGTAAGAATTTTTCAAATCAGGCCACTAGTTCCTGAGATTAGTGCGTCCAACCAAACAAACTCTCTAGCTTTGTAATATAAGTACAGATTTACTATATCAAAATACCAGGTTAAAGCTGTCTAAATGTCAAATATGCATATAAAAAATTGACCGCTCACCGCTCGATTCGTTACACGTAATTTCTTTTCTGTGTTTATAAAAACTAACCAATGTAGTTCTTAAAATCTCAGGTTACTTCTATGCCAAATTTCATTGCAATCTGTTCAGACGTTTAGCTGTGGAAATATATAAGACAGACAGAGAAATTTACGTTGGTATTTATAATCTTAGTGTGGATTATAATAAAATATAGTAAAGGTATATTTTTTTTAGTAATAAACTTTTTTTGTTTAACGACAATTTACTGAGCAGTAATAGTTAATAAGATATATAACTAAAGTATTCTACGTAGATTATAATACATAATACGCTTACACCATACGTTAATAACGTACTATACCTGTTTATAATACAAGTATCATACATAGGATGATGTACTTGGTGGATAACGTGTAGAAGTTACAATATTCTCTCATTAAATTGAAAATTAAATTTTATCTTTAAAGTTAATGTAAAAATACACATATAGACTTAGTTATTTAAACATTCTGTTTGAATTGACTTTATTAAGAATAAAACATTGCACAGAATACCACTAATCAATATGAATATTGGTGATGTCTGACTGTGAAAGTGACTCCCTCTTTATACATTCCATAAAAATTATAAAGGATTGTAAATAATACTTGCACCGTAACAAAAATGTTATAAAATAACCAAAAACTTAACAGAGTTTTTACCGGCTCTTCTCGATGACTGGGATGTTTTCAGAACGGGTGATATTGTTTAAGATAGAATTAGGGCCCTCTCAGGGTCTATATTGAATAAAATACACCCACTACCAGAATTAATGACTCCCAGGTGGAAGTAACTTGCTCAAAAGTTTTTAAAAATTGAACATATATTTTCTAGATTCAGATCTCATCTATCCCGGCTCTATGATATTTATAATTGCACGCGATTGCGCAGTTGTGTTGATGCTGCGGGAATTTGTCTAGATTCAAATCTCATCTATCCCGGCTCTATGATATTTATAATTGCACGCGATTGCGTTGATGCTGCGAGAATTTGTGTTTAGCAATACTGAGATAGAGTGAAAATAGCTGTGTTTAATTGCACAAATGATTTTTGGCGCAACAACTATCGAACAATGCTCACTGTCCAGCGGTCACGGTCTAACAGAGCGAAGGCCGGCTGTGATTCCGCGTTGTGACGTACTCTCCCCTCGACCTCCCGCGCTTCCTATCACCGTCTATTCCGTGTATAATCATAAGATAATCCCCATTAACTCCACTCTACAATTAAACTTAATATCAATTTGCATATGTACGTCAAATTAAAAAATCCAGTTAAAAAAATCGATCGGACACTCGCCCGCTTTGTGTTCTGCTTCAACGTAGTTTGTTGCACAACAACTTGTGTTTACCAAAAAAATTTTTTAATGTACTTGGGTTCCTTAGCATAAACCCGATGATACTTAGGCGATATTTATTATCTGTTCCTTCATATTATGCTGTAATCGAAATAAGTATTACCATTTTATGACGTAGCGGAACAGACAAAAAAGAAATACGTCTCTTGAGTTGAGTCTTCTGTCTTGTTTTTTATATATTTACTATTGCTTAATTTTAAAAATTTTAACTGGTTATCTGTTTCATTTCAAATGATATCGCTCAACGTTCTAAAGGTTGGATGGATAACACTACGTAGCATAAGCAGTAGAGTTCTTTCTATTGGAACGACTTGTGCTTGTTGATTATAAAATGTAATAAGAATAAAATATAGTTTAGTTCTAGTTATAATGTAGCTTCTTATTAGTAAGAAAGTCTTCAGAAATAGATTATATATCGTGAAATATATAATAGTGTTTGACCCTTTTAGATCCAAACTGACGCCACGACTTGGTTCCCATTGACTCCAATAGTAAACGATTCGCGCGTCAATGATTCTACTAATTCAAAAGATCTTCACTAACGCGTGTACATCTACTCTACAAAGTTAATTACAATCGAATGAACAGAATAAGAACACATAAGGGACAATTAAATGCCGCTCCAAACTTCATCCCCATTAGACAACAATATAAAACTTAATAAAAATAAAAACTGCTTTTAATGGTGGTAGAGCCACGCTGTAGCTATTACTAGTTTCAGTACCACCCTCTCACAGAAAACCGACGTGAAGCAACAGTGCTTGCATTGTTGCGTTTCGTTCGGTCAGTGAGAGCGCCGGAGGCCCACCTCCTTTCCCCCTTTCTTTTCCCCTTCCTCCTTTCCCTATCCCTCCCCCATACACAGGCTGGCAACACACTTGCAACCCCCCTGGTGTTGCTAGTGTCTATGGACGGTGGTGATCACTTAACATCAGGTGACCAACATGTTCGTTTGCCTCCTTTTGATATAATTAAAAAAAAGTACTCTGCTACATTTGTCTGTCTGTCTGTTCGCAATAAACTCATAAACTACTGAACGGATTTGCATGTGGTTTCTTCACCAGTAGATGAAGTGATTCGTGAGGAAGAATTAGGTATATAATTAGTCAAGGTTTATTGTCAGGTGGGGTGGTCGTTGTGACCGTCGTGCCCGCTAGTAGTAAACGATTCGCGCGTCAATGATTCTACTAATTCAAAAGATCTTCACTAACGCGTGTACATCTACTCTACAAAGTTAATTACAATCGAATGAACAGAATAAGAACACATAAGGGACAATTAAATGCCGCTCCAAACTTCATCCCCATTAGACAACAATATAAAACTTAATAAAAATAAAAACTGCTTTTAATGGTGGTAGAGCCACGCTGTAGCTATTCCTAGTTTCAGTACCACCCTCTCACAGAAAAAGTTTCAGCATGAATGGGTTGGCTCGCCCCCGGTACTACCACCCTCTCACAGAACACCGTCGTGAAGTAACAGTGCTTGCATTGTTGCGTTTCGTTCGGTCAGTGAGAGCGCCGGAGGCCCACCTCCTTTCCCCCTTTCTTTTCCCCTTCCTCCTTTCCCTATCCCTCCCCCATACACAGGCTGGCAACACACTTGCAACCCCCCTGGTGTTGCTAGTGTCTATGGACGGTGGTGATCACTTAACATCAGGTGACCAACATGTTCGTTTGCCTCCTTTTGATATAATTAAAAAAAAGTACTCTGCTACATTTGTCTGTCTGTCTGTTCGCGATAAACTCATAAACTACTGAACGGATTTGCATGTGGTTTCCTCACCAGTAGATGAAGTGATTCGTGAGGAAGATTTAGGTATATAATTTGTCAAGGTTTATTGTCAGGTTGGGTGGTCGTTGTGACCGTCGTGCACGCTAGTAAAAATAAAATATTGCCTAGTACCTAATTAAGTATAGTGTAAAATGTAGAGTATAAAAATCATCTCTATAAACACTTTGGTGTGCTAATTTTCATGAGAATCGGTCCGTTTGACCGTTTGTTCGAGTTTATCAATCTCATAGAGAGAGAGACTTGTATATATCCCTCTTATGTTTAAAATACAGTAATCCAATCTCACTATTATTATGGACAATGAATTATTGTGTGTACACAGTCGGTAGGTACGTTTGTTTTATTCCATTGATACAGATAGAAAGAGACTGGCGTAGAATTTCGCTTACTCACGATATTTATTTATTAGACTTATAGATACATCGTATTTTGTGAGAGTTACAAATGAATTTACTTTCGATTAATCTTTGTAAAATACTGACCTATGACGTAAGCTTATCAACTGGATACAGACGTCTTAAATTAGGGTTACATATATTTTGGTTTATTATTCCTCCGACTTATATAGAAACAAGTAAAGTACACGTAAAGGACAAAAAAGTATGGGAATATTTATTTCATGTTGTTTTTTGCATTTCTTGTATTTTAAGCATATGCATTCATCCAACTAATATATAGTATTTCTACATACTGTAGCTTTATTCATCATTTTATGGTGGTAGAGCCACGCTGAAGCTATTACTGGTTTCAGCATGAATGGGTCGGCTCGTTCGGGGTACTACTACTCTTCCATAAAAAACTGACGTGAAGTAACAGTGCTTGTATTGTTGCATTTCGTTCTGTCAGTGAGAGCGCCGAAGGCCCATCCCCTCTCTCCCCTCCCTCCTCTGTCCTCCTCCTCTCCCGCTCCCCAAACACAAGCTGTCAACGCACTGGTGTTGCTTGTGTCTATAGATGGCGGTGATCACTTAACATCAGGTAACCCGCCTGTTTGTTCACGATCTATGATATATAAAAATATCATCATGTTGGTCTGAAATATTTACATATAACGCACGAAGACGTTTTGATGTGACGTCATAAGTGTGTAGACGGATTAGATCCATCTTGAAGTACATCCTTTTCAATAAAAAATGAATCATCGAAATCGGTTAGCGTAATATTGAGTTATTCGTCTATTTGTCGTGTACATACTTAATGCAAATTTAAAACTTATACGGTTTTAAAAAAAAAAGACGAATTGATAACCTCCTCCTTTTTTTGAAGTCGGTTAAAAATATTGCCTAGTACCTAATTAAGTATAGTGTAAAATGTAGAGTATAAAAATCATCTCTATAAACACTTTGGTGTGCTAATTTTCATGAGAATCGGTCCGTTTGACCGTTTGTTCGAGTTTATCAATCTCATAGAGAGAGAGACTTGTATATATCCCTCTTATGTTTAAAATACAGTAATCCAATCTCACTATTATTATGGACAATGAATTATTGTGTGTACACAGTCGGTAGGTACGTTTGTTTTATTCCATTGATACAGATAGAAAGAGACTGGCGTAGAATTTCGCTTACTCACGATATTTATTTATTAGACTTATAGATACATCGTATTTTGTGAGAGTTACAAATGAATTTACTTTCGATTAATCTTTGTAAAATACTGACCTATGACGTAAGCTTATCAACTGGATACAGACGCCTTAAATTAGGGTTACCACTTTTTTTGACGGTTTTTATTATTCCTCCGACTTTCATAGAAACAAGTAAAGTACACGTAAAGGACAAAAAAGTATGGGAATATTTATTTCATGTTGTTTTTTGCATTTCTTGTATTTTAAGCATATGCATTCATCCAACTAATATATAGTATTTCTACATACTGTAGCTTTATTCATCTTTTTATGGTGGTAGAGCCACGCTGAAGCTATTACTGGTTGCAGCATGAATGGGTCGGCTCGTCTGGGATAGTACCACCCTCTCATAGAAAACTGACGTGAAGTAACAGTGCTTGTATTGTTGCATTTCATTCGGCCAGTGAGAGCGCCGAAGGCCCACCTTGTCTTCCCTCTCTTTTCCCCTGCCCTTCCCACTACCGCTACCCCTTCCCCCTTCCTCCCCAAACACAAGCTGTCAACGCACTGGTGTTGCTTGTGTCTATAGATGGCGGTGATCACTTAACATCAGGTAACCCGCCTGTTTGTTCACGATCTATGATATATAAAAATATCATCATGTTGGTCTGAAATATTTACATATAACGCACGAAGACGTTTTGATGTGACGTCATAAGTGTGTAGACGGATTAGATCCATTTTTAAATTTGCAGTTCATCAAGAGATAGAAACTATAAGAACTTTCATACAATAACTTTTTTATTAGGCGTAATTTTAAATCTCTGATATTTCCTAAGGCAGCCAGTTGAAACGATTTTCTGTAAAGGACTATTTTAAACTATATTGCATATCCAACGAAAACTAACGTATTTAATTTTATAAGAATTAATAAAGGTTACGTTAAACAGAACGCGTTCCTATGGCGCGTCAAAGCGTAATAGGTACTCAATTACCGTTGCTATGACTTAGTATTATAGTAAGAAGAAGAAGACTTTTTTCTATATATAAATGATTATTTATTACAACTAATCACACACATTGTAGTCTTCTATATCTATACATACTAGTGGGCGCCCAGAGGTCGACATTCGACCATAGTTCATTGATTTTTTTAAGTTTGAATTTTATTAGGGTTAATATCATTGTTGAATGTAGAATGAAAAAGGGTAATTGGAACGTAAGAGTAAAATAATACATACAGTTGAGCATTGCAACCTCTTTCGCAACCTTTTTTGAAGTTATTTATTGACGGGTGTCAAATTGTCTCTTTTATTTACATGTGTGTATATTTTGTGTAAAATTGAAGCATTAGTGTGAGTAATGCATATTTTAATTAATTTAATGTACTTCTAATGCATTTTATATAAAATAAATAGCTTTCTGCACTTCTCCTCCATATAAACTTTAACTATGCCAAATTTCACGTTCATCCGTTCACGCAAAAGCCGTTAAAAAGGGATACAAAGTTTAGGCTTCACGTATTAATATATGGATAATAAGATTGTAAATCGGAGGTGTCTGTATTTTTTCGATTTTCGTGAAAAAAATTGTTGCAGGTGTCTAGGAATAACTATTAGAATACATTTCAAACATTTTTAGAAGTGTCTCGTGTCGAGAGTACCTTAGTCTTTGTTTCATTAAAATCAGTCCACTCTATCAAAAGTTATTATAATTTAAATGACGGCTCGAGTTAAGTACGAGAGATTTTTTTTTAATGTCATATGTGGCAAACGAACAGGTGGGTCACCTGATGTTAAGTGATCACCACCGTCCATGGACACTAACAACACCAGAGGAGTCGCAAGTGCGTTGCCACCCTTTGGGGGGAAGGGTTAGGGGAGGGAGAGAGGGAGGAGAGAGGAAAGAAGAGGGGAGGTGGGTCTCCAGCGCTCTCACTGACCGAACGAAACGCAACAATGCAAGCACTGTTACTTCACGTCTGTTTTCTTTGAGAGGGTGGTACTACCGCGGGCGAGCCGACCCATTCATGCTGAAACCAGTAATAGTTAGAAACGTACAGTACATAAATGTAGATAATTTAATGATACATTCAGATGAGTTTATTAATCACTGTTTTATATAAAGTGCCATGCGGACGAAGTCACGTGCACAGCTAGTAATATAATATATAGATTTATTACTACAGAATGAACATTATCATATTTTAAATCGATACAATAAAATTGTATATTAATAAATTGTGATATACGATTTAATTTTAATTGGTATAATTCACCTATAAAATACAGGAATAAAACTATAGGTACTTTAAATTATAGCGAGATATATTACATTAAACTTTCTTCATCACTTCATCTTCACCAAACATTTAGGTGTTATATCTCTCATGTTTATCGGTCAAATGGTTCGAATTGATTGATGCAGGTATGCAATTTTCATGTTTTAACATAGATTGTTTAAATTATATTTTTTTCATACATGACTTAAGCACAGAGCTAATTTATATTCAAAGTCATTCACAATAACTGCCATACGATTATGGAATACATTACCGCGTCGTTTAGAAGTGTCTCGTGTCGAGAGTACCTTAGTCTTTGTTTCATTAAAATCAGTCCACTCTATCAAAAGTTATTATAATTTAAATGACGGCTCGAGTTAAGTACGAGAGATTTTTTTTTAATGTCATATGTGGCAAACGAACAGGTGGGTCACCTGATGTTAAGTGATCACCACCGTCCATGGACACTAACAACACCAGAGGAGTCGCAAGTGCGTTGCCACCCTTTGGGGGGAAGGGTTAGGGGAGGAGTAGGAGAGGAGAGAGGAGAGGGGAGGGGAGGTGG
>MU159519.1:0-24878 GCA_015888305.1 Antheraea pernyi | reverse complement strand
GACCGGGGTAGTACCACCCTCTCAGAGAAAACCGACGTGAAGTAACAGTGCTTGCATTGTTGCGTTTCGTTCGGTCAGTGAGAGCGCCGGAGACTCACCTACCCTCCCCTTCCCCTTCCTTCTTCCTCTCCTCTCCCCCCAAACACAGGCTGGCAACGCTCTTGCGACTCTCCTCGTGTTGCAAGTGTCTATGGATGGCGGTGATCACTTACCATCAGGACCCGCCTGTTCGTTTGCCCTCTATAATATAAAAAAAAAATTACAATTCATTGGCACAGATGAAGAAATTCCTAAACGTTTATATAGTGGAACGAAAAAAAAACTTTGAAGAATAATTTTCTTAAAACGTGGAATAAGCGAAAATATTATTCATACCGTTATTATGCGTTTTATTTATGCGATGATTTTAGTAAAATATTATTTATTAGTTCTCATCGTTGGCTTGGACTCATTAGCACGAGGGGGCGCCTCCGCTCAGGTAGACGCTTGACCAGGCGTTATTTATATTAAGAACGGACTGAACAATACCCATGACGATCTCTTATTAATCATCTCTTTATGCAGAGCCGGCAGGGTGATTCTACGTTTTATGTTATAAATTACTAATATTAAATAAGTATTTTAAGGAGTGACGTAAGAGTTACAGGATGAGTATAGTAGATGAAGAAAGTCCATAGAAACAATGGAATATTAACATGCGTAAATAGTTATTGGATTGTTATGAACTGAAAATCTAATAAAATGCCTTTTAAAACGAATTTATTATAAACTTGGAAACTAGGACTTAGAAATTATCACGATGCTCTTACTTGCATCTAAATTATTTTGAAATAACCACGACTCTTTTTTTTCCGAACTGCGTTTCGCTTATGAATGGAACATTTCTAGTGAACAATCCTCGGATTGAGCTTCTTATGTCATACGTGATTGCGAGACCATTATGCATGAATTAGTGGTATTATGTATCCTTGTGTACAGATTGACGGATAGCGTATCTCTCAGTCGTTCGTTTCTCTTGAATGAACACTGTTTCTTTGAGCGTTCGCTTCCTGATATACACTAGTCCGATTAATTCTGAATAACCATAACCAAGGAAACGTACTGGAATTAAGACACAACTGTCATGGTTATGCATCTTAGCTCTAAATAAGTTTTTTTTTTTGTCGAAATGACTACGCTATGGACCTAGCAATGTCTTAACAGCTTCACCGGACTACGACCACGACTCCCTGACTTGTAACTATATCAGGGCCAAAAAATCTTGGTGACTTAATATTATGCTCATGCAACCCGTCAAAGGAGTGAAGTACTGAATCCTATCAAATTACGATCACCCCTCTCTCCCTTTATATTGTCAATTCCAAATGATCTCATTGCGAAAACAACTAGTATGGAGAGAAAAAAAGCTATTAAGAGCAATGGAAATTTGATACACGTAAAAAAGTCTAGTCAAGTCGGTGTTTCATATCGCTGTATAAATTTTATTTACGTTGTATTTAAAAAAATACAAATACGTCATAAAAGATAATGATTTGTTAAACTCTGTTTCTTGCGTTTTCGAGAAGAATTATATTATATTCTTCTTAATTTGTCCTAAGTAATGTTTTATACAGAAAAATACTGCTCCCGAGGATTTGTCCAAATTTACATGAATGTGAACGAAATCGAGGGTTAAAATTAGTTATTTTATAATCTAGTTTTATCGGCTTATCTACACGGATTGTTCCTAGAATAAATAATTTTGGAATTAGGTATCACTTAAATTGAAATTAATTTAATAGTACTCGGATTTGTTTTCATTAAAAATCTATACTAATATTACAACGTTGAAGAATTTGTTTGTTTGGTTGAACGCGCAAATCTCAGGTATTACCGGTCCGATTTGAAATATTGTTTCAGTGTTAGATAGCTCATTTATTGAGGATATATATCGTCACTCATCACGCTAAGACCAATAGGAGCGGAGCACCAATGAAGAATGTTTAAACAACGGGGCGTTTCCCTTTTGAGAGCTTCCGCTGCGTGTTGGCGTTAGCTTAAAGTACCTATTCCATGCGGACGAAGTCGCAGGCAGAAGGTAGTTATAAATAAGATCGAAAATGCTTTTATTTATTACGGATAATTTTGGTACCTATATTAGTTATTTTCATATAAAAAAACAATGCTAATTCCTTTGATATATTACAATATATGTACGTGAAATTTTAATCTTAAGATAATAAATATAAAGGTTATTTAGTTATGGGTGTTTAAATGACCCGCGGTTCTTACCTATGGCAGTTAATACAGGGATTTTATGAGTTCGTGAGGCGTAAGTATTACAGTAAGAGAATGGACCCTCACAGCGGTGGATGTATGAAATATAGTGTTTAACACCACGCGGCATGTTTGCTGGACACCCCGCCGCGCATCTCCGTCCCGTTTCACTACGGCGGTGCGGCGGACTGTATTTTTTTTTAATTTAGTACTTTTGTAGATCACCCTTACATGTCATTAACAAATATGCACTATAACACGTGATGTGTTCAGATTTTTTTATTATTAGCTGCCAATACACGACACGTTCTTTCCCGCGTGCAAAATGAAAGAGTGCACGTGTAACGACAAACAATAAAAATCACTTATATGAATTCGCATACACGCTTTTCCATGTTCAGTCCTGCATACAACTATCGCGTGTGTTATATAAAGGCATCTAAATGCATCTCAATGTTACATATTCGTATTATTTTTTTAGAGTAGATTTTTTAAATCATAGATATGTATATACTAATGAAAGCATAGAATAGCGTTAATATAAACAAATCTTAGTTTGTATACTTACTGGTTAGTTGTCTTTATTGTAAAATTATTCAATTTATTATTATTAGTAACTGATACTCTTGAATTCGACGGTATTATTCTTAACAATGTATTTGATGTATAGAGTAATAATTTAAAAAAAAATTGAAAGCAATTATATCATTTGTTTACAAAATTTCTTAGTAAATAATCCGAAACTCTTCTGCTCATGTGCAGTACACCGCTTGCCCCACTTCTCCGCGACAAGGAAAGGTAAATCGATGGAACGCGTAGTGCTTTTAAAAACTTTACCTTCAATTAGAAACACTAATAGCTATATATAGTATGAAGAAATCGTGATATATTTTGGATAAGGACCAAGTACCAAAGAAGTCTTCTTAAAAAAAATGATTGAAGTCTATCCAGTAGTTGTATGCATGTCGTGTGCATAACCGCAGACCTCCATGATTTTATTTATATAGGAAGATATATGTAATCGTTGCTACTATGGTTGCGTAAGTAAATAGGCAAGTAATTTTCGATTGAGAAAAATATACCTAGTACAAAAACTGGAACTCATAACCGGCTCTGGGTATTATAATGTTTACAATTTTTTTCTACCGAACACCATAATATTTTTTGTCCGTCTGAACTATTAGAGCGATTAAGTAATAAAAATAATAACTATAAGCTTCAACATTAACTAACGGAACAGGTCAATTTGAGACGTTCGTAGTTATGAGAGTACAGTACAGAGCATAAATGGTAAACAATCAACAAATTACCATGGTTTTTTCATACTTTTCACAGAACATATAGTTAAAATCCGTGTATAAAAAGAAGGTGTTATATGTTTTTGAAGGCGCCTTTTTTTTGTGAGCTATAGATGTGAACATTAATACAGGATTTTTTAATAATAATATACATATATCTTTGCAATTAATATAATGGAAAATTTATTGGTTTGTTTTTACCTATTTATTTTATTTACTAGCTTCGTCCACGTGGAACCTGATGTACAAAACAATTACTAATAAAGTCATCGGAACGTATTTAGACCATTTACTTTATCTACTTTTCTTTCATACTTAAGTCGCGGCGCCATTAAAATTACAATAACTTTTGATAGAGTCGACAGATTTTAATGAAACAAAGACTAAGTTACTCCCGACGATATGCTTTATAATATAGCATGCGATGCGTGGTTATACAAACAGACAGACAGACAGACATTTCGAATAATGATAGAAATTATTAATACCTTATTTTATAAATTCTATTACTTACTTCTAGACACCTGCAACAGTTATTTTCACGAAATTCAAAAATGTACAGACATTTACATTCTTTTTATATGTATTATGTGTATAGATTATTACCACGAAACTATACATACATATAATTATGTATATGAAATTAAATAGATATGTAAGCCATTGTGCTTTATGTCGTCGACTGTACTCGTCGAAATATTTGGTGATTGTCCCAAGGCTACTAGTATTTTGACTACTGCATCGAAATGTTGAAATATTATCAATTTATATTCAATAGGTCGGCGAATTTCTCGCTTAAGTTCCATGATAAAATATTTTATACAATTTTAAACTATACTCCGCTGATTTGTCTAAGTTAATAATACTAGTGGGCGTCCAGTGGTCGACATTCGACCCTAGTTTATTGATTTTTTAAAGGGATACATATTATAATAATATTTGTATGTTATAATATCATTGTTGAATGTAGAATGAAAAAGGGTAATTGGAACGTAAGAGTAAAATAATACATACAGTCGACCATAGCAACCTCCTTCACAACCTTTTTTGAAGCCCTTTATTGACAGATGTCAAAATGTCTTTTTTATTTACATGTGTGTATATGTTGTGTAAAATTGAAGCAGTGGTGTGAGTAATGCATATTTTAATTAATTTAATGTACTTCTAATACATTTTATATAAAATAAATAGCTTTCTGCACTTCTCCTCCATATAAATTTTAACTATGCCAAGTTTCATGTTCATCCGTTTGTACAATTCCGTTAAAAAGGGATACAAAGATTAGGCTTCACGTATTAATATATAGATTATGAATAATGTTCATAAAAACAAAACACTTCTTAATTTCTTAAATACCGTAAATAAGATTGATAAGATTATTACAATAGAAATCGTTCTGGCAATAAAATGTAGTGCAGTATATGATAAGCGTTTTACGACCACCCTCGAAATTAAATTCTGTCACCAAGAACCTGTGTTTTACAGTGACTAAACTCGAGAGCCCATTCTCCTTAGACTTAGCATATCTGGGCAAAATCCTCACTTAGCATCAGATGAGATTCTGGCCAAACGATATAACCTATAAATTATTTTAAAAAAACAGTCTATTTTGAGTTAATGTATACGAATTGTAAAATTTAATGGTCTTGTGCAATGAGTTAAATGTTATCACAAACCCTGTCGTTTTTAAGTACTATTATACATCGTACTACTCAATGAATGTCTGCTTCAGTATCTTCATTTGATTCCATTCCAAGAAAAAAATATTGCTGCTAATATTATTTTAAAAGACGAATTATTACTTTGAAAGTTGCTATCATTAATCATTTAATGTAATTCTATTTATTAATTTTTTTATAGTAGCACGGCAAATTACTGCACCATGCCTGATGGTAAACACAATGGCGACCACCGGGTGACACATTATCCATCGCCGGTCGCCGCTGTCATGCCGGCCTGCGAAAGGCTGGATATGCACAGGCTGATCCCAAAACGCGACCCGCAGAAGCGAATCACTATGACGGGCTTTTGTCACCATATACATAGCGGTTGCGACCCAGTCATGATGTAAAACCCTTTTTTTTTTTTAATGTGGGGAAATCCCTTATGGATACGCCACCCTCCCGGGGGAAAGGGTGGGTTATGTCCGAGTCGCACGGACTAAAACCCCACGGTGTACCGACAGACCGTTTTGTGGGGGCGGCAAGGGATCGTGCAAGCTAATCAACCTTGTAGAGCCGCCCCCACGGTCCGCCAGGCGGAAGGTGACCGCCGGGTTCCTACCTATAGAGGGACAGACCGGGTACACACCGGCTGCCCCCCTTCGTCCGCCGGACCTGTGCTATGAGGAGATGGGCCCTCTCCGCCTCCTCCTCCTGCAAAACGACCTCCTCGCAAAAGGAGGCCATTGCTCGCCAAGCCTGTTCGTTGCTGAGCATGGCCGAAACCACGCTCGGCAGCGATAAGTCCGTTCCCACGACCGCCGCCAGACTGCGACATGATGTAACAGGGTGCACCGCGTGCAGGTGTGGTTGGCTTGGGTGTCTCAAGTCTTATGATGTTATTCGATACCCCTTACACCCTTGTCCATGTGTCGTTATTTTTGAAGTGAAAATTTCATTAGCCGCGTTTTGTATGTTTGTTTATTTGGTAGAGGAACTTGTAGGTTCGCGTCACCGATGACCTCGACATGGTCGTACCGTAATTACACTCATGTCAAACATTGTGTTTGAATTCTTGGATAAGTAAAACATTATGATTTCGCGTCACCGATCGTCACTTGACGGATGACGTCCACTTGGTCATAACGTATTGCGCTTCCATCAGAGTACCAACGCGTGGTATAGCGACCTGTGTGTATGTAATATTCATATTTTATAGTAAGCTTGGGCAGCATTATATTTTTGATTAATTAACTGTATATAATTAGATCACGAAGTGCCACTAGATATGAAAGCCGTACTAATGTTAATAATTTCAATCTACAAATTATGAGGTTACATGCTAAAATATAATTGATTAAAAAATTTTGAAAAGAACATAATTATTTAATTATTTTCACTTTTCACTTCTGTCGGCAGTCCTTACGACTTCTTATATACAGGTGTATAGATAAATTACAGACATACGTTTAACTGCAAGAATATCCAGATATAAAAAATACTAAAATTGTAGCTACTATAAGCCGCATCGACCGCTAAACAATAAAGATTGAAAAATATGGTCAACTAATGGATAATACTAAGACTAACTAAGACAAAAATTGGCTAAGTCTTCGAAGTTTCCTATCATTTACTATGTAATTAATGAAAATATTCAATTTTACAACAATTTAACGACGGCTTGGGCACGGTTCGCCCGGGAACCTCCAACGCAATGCCCAGATTCATAATCGTGTTTACGACATTATCGCAGTAAACTTTACTTCATCGATGCTACTGGGAGGTGAAAGCTCGTACGAAAGCACCAGTGTAGGAGCTTAAAGCTTTCTATCTCTTCATAATTTGATGTTTATGCGATAATTTCGTTGATTTACAATATAACTGTACAGCGTGCTTGTAAAATAGTACGAGCTTTTGTAGCATTGAATATTGCGAAAGGCTCGTAGTTTAGATGATTATTTTTAAATATAAGTATTTAATCTTTATATGTACACTAGCAACCAGCCGTGACTTTATCCGCGTGAAATCCTTTACTAAAAATGTGAATGTGAGTTTGTTTGTTTGTTTCATTTTCACATCTTAACTACTGAACCGATGATCATAAAATTCTGCATACTGCTGACAGAGATACAGAAAAGAACATGGGTTATTCTTCGTCTAGAAAAAATGAACTGCTTACGAAGAATAGTTCAAATTCAAATTAACGCAGACGAAGCTGCGAGAAGAAACTCGTTACAATATAAAACTTTATGGCAATAGAATACCGCTTAGTGACATTTTGACGCGACTCATAGTAAAACTAGGTTTCGTCCGCGGTTTCCCTCGCGTTAATGTAGATTTGACATATCTCTTAGGGCAATACTTTTTTTGAATTAAAAGTATCGCACATTCTTGTCTGTTCCTTTGACAACGTGTATGCGAAATTTCATGATGACCGGCTATACAGTTATGAAGTGAAAGCGTAACAAAAAAAACAAATTCACGATCACACTTGTACCAATGTACACTTGTACTTATACCATTAGGATAGATAACGTAAAAACTGTCTCCATGATTAAAAAAAAGTGCGTGCGTACAAAGTACACATGTCAGAAGTGAAACTTCTTTGGAGAACTAATTTATAAGTCTTGTTTATATTTATACAAACAAGAAAAAAGAATAAAAAGTTTTTTAGTTATTTAATTTGCGTTTACTGCAAATGACGTCACTTCCGTTGCATACCTGCGTGACGTTACATCTGTAAAAATTTTACCCTCATGCGCCTAAAGAAGTTTCACTTCAAAAACTTTAGGCGTGCCATATTTCTTGTTGATTGGTCAAAACGATCTTTATAAATACAGAAGGGAAGAGAAGATATCATTGTATAATGAAGACGGAGTGTGTTAATTAGTTGAACAGCATGTAAATTAAAATAATATGTCATAAAACACTGATCGTAGAAAAACTACTTCTCGAATCTGAGGAAATCTTTAATGCTATCAAATTTATATTTAACAGCCAATAAATTGCCCGGTACGTATTTATGTTACAGCATTATCGACACGTACGTATAGGTTTGGGCTTAAATTAAAATTTACTTGTCCCAATCAGTTTTTAAATGTCCCTCTAACGCCATCGGCTTACATCAAATACATTGAATGTAACACAGTACAGTACAGTTTCTTTGGTAATTTTGAATAATAAAACGATAACTTATATTTATAACTAGGGATATTGTTCGTGACGATGCGCGAGGATTTAATAAAAGATTACATCGGATATTCCATGTATCTTTTCTTTAATTTGATAACTTATGTGAGAAATTAGTTTTTAAATTCTTCGTACATCGCATGCGGTGTATATTTCTTGAGTTGATACGTCACATGGGCACCGCTGTTTGATTTGGCAAGTCGGAGAGAAGAGTGAGACATGCAGCTAAAATCGGTTTGTTTCGGTTTTGTAAAGCGTTCTCTCTATCGTACAATTACTGCGATAGACAAAAATAACGCTATAGGAAACCGAACTTAGTTGACTATCTAGGTCTTCTCCCCGACAAGCTACTACCGCTGTATTTTAAGACCGATATAATGATGTTAAGTAGCGTTCGTATGATTGAATTCGCAGCGCTTATTGTAAGTCTTTTGACAGTATTTTAAACAACCTACTTTCCCTCCCCTCCCCCTTCCCCAATCCTTTTTTTTTATCATAGGTGGCAAACGAACAGGTGGGTCACCTGATGTGAAGTGATCACCACCGTCCATGGACACTAACAACACCAGAGGAGTCGCAAGTGCGTTTCCACCTTTTGGAGGAAGGTTTAGGGGAGGGAGAGGGAGGGGAGGTGGGCCTCCGGCGCTCTCACTGACTGAACGAAACCCAACAATGCAAGCACTGTTACTTCACGTCGTTTTTCTATGAGAGGGTGGTACTCCCCCGGGCGAGCCGATCCATTCATGCTGAAACCAGTAATAGTTTTAACGTGGCTGCCAGCTGCTCTGCAACATTATTCCTAGTGAGAACTTCAATTAAGCAATAAACCATCCTACTTACTCTTCTGGTGTTGCAAGTGTCTATGGACGGTGGTGATCGCTTAAGGTGACCCACCTGTTGGTTTACCTCTTATTATATATTAAAAAAAAAACAACTACACCTACTTCAGTATACTATACAACTATTACAGTAACTTTTTTCTGTTTTTTCGAACTGACTACGCTATTGGCCTTCACAGCTTCACCGGACTACATTATAGTAGCTGAACATACCAGCTGCTCTGCAACATTATCCCTAGTGAGAACTTCAGTTAAGCAATAAACCATCCTACTCCACGTATACTATACGCAAATTTAAATATTCCTCCATTTGTTTTATGGATTTTTTAACATAATCATACCAGAACAATCATTACCTGATGAGATTAAAGTAAAATATTTCATAAAATTAACTTTAACTAATTTCGCTTGCACTTAGCAACCTTTATCTAAGAAGATGAACTGTAAACTTAACTATCTAACTCAATGTAACTAATTCTAATTTGAAATATTTAACTTATTTGCACACAGAAAAGAGGACTAATTATAAATGCATTCGTAGTAAAACAATCAAAAATAAATAGAACTATCTATTACTACAGCGATCTAAAACAAATTCGTTCTAAAAAATAGGGATATCTAACTGTACTTTCTACTTCTTTTGCATAATTATTATCACTGACTAATTAAGCAGCACGGTCCCACACTAATATGTTAATTGCAATCTATATTCATAGTTGGCCTTTTAGCAAATTAATAGATCACCGATGGCACCACACGCGAGATCCGTTTCGATCAAATAAAACTATTAATCATTATTTATGCAATCAGTATTGGACCGCGTTGGACTGGTTGTCGACTGTTTGGGTTAGTAAAAAGTTGGGCAAGACGTCAATAAATTCAGAGTATCTACGCGTGTAACCTTGATGCGATGGTTCGGTGTTAAGTTATTTCGCTGCTCGCGCGATACAGTGACACAAAATCTTACATCACTGCGACAACATTACACATATCACCTCCACACACGTGCACGCGTACACGCTTACACATGTAAGTGGAAGGGTTTTATTTTTTCCCTTATCAAACTGAAATAGTTTAGAAAATTATCCGATATGAAATATATATAAGAGTTGTTGAGGTATGTGATGTCTGGTACACATATATGTTTCAACAACTCATATATGTATGAATAGTTAGCTTAGGTTAGCTCAGATAGGTCGCGAATTTCCGGACCTAGGGAGAATGGGTCGGGGGCCCATCTTCCCATTGCACAGGTTCGGCGGACGGAGGAGACGGCCGGTGTGTACCCGGCTGTCTCCTAACAAAACGGGGCCCGGCGGCAGCGCTTTGACTGCTGGGCCAACCGCTGGGGCGGCACGATGAAATTTGTAGAGATCTCGTGTCGCCCCGACTATAGCGGCAGACGTACACCGTGGGGTTTTAGTCCGTGCGAGTCGGACATAACCCACTCTCTCCCCAAGGGAGTGGAGTATCCATAAGGGATTTCCCCACGTCAAAAAAAGAAAAAAAAAAAAAGATAGGTCGCGAATTGCATGTATCAGGCAACAGCCCGAGCCAAGATGTGCCGTGCACCCTTGAGCTAGTTATCAAATAAAATCGGCTGACTGCCTTAAGCGCTCGCCTTAGTAGTCCGGTGAAGCTGTAGGTCAATAGCGTAGTCAGTTCGAAAAAAAAGAAAGTTATTTAGATGCCATATAGATTCGTCTGTTATTTTTGTTTTTTTTTTAAGTCTAGCGTTGAACCCATATCTAACCTGATGTTAAATGATAATGTAGGTTTTTATGAAACACATTAAACCTAGACAGTTAGTTGTTCTTAACTACAGCCGCTGGAATACTACTTTTGATATTTGGCAATTAATTTTCATTTTGCAGGTTGTTGCTACCAAACGGGCATTAGAGAATACCATACCGTCATGAGATTTCTTTCACTGAAATCTTGCTGTAGTCTTAGAACTTATCTCTTACACATCTTACGTGCCTACATTACAGTGGGATTTCCAATAAGGGATGTATCCTATGGTGGTAAAGAATATTCAGGCTCTCGCATTATTACCGCCATCCGTGATGCAAACTTATTACCTCACTCCTTGTCGATTGGTTTTACTAATTGTTTCTACTATGTTACGTACTAAAAGTTAATAATATTGTTGGTTTTAGAAAAAAATTACACGTTTAACTGACGGAGCATAGAAACGCTTAAAAATGTTCAACGATTTTTATACATAATTGTATCTAAAGACTATTTGATAATAGTTATCTGTATCTTAACAGAGTTTTAATTTATATAATAATATTTTTTTCAATAAATAACGATATAAAGTGCCTCCAATTTTTACTTCATTCTTACCTTTTCAAGAACGAATTGGAGGTAAAGAAATACAATTATAGATAGAGACATCTATATAAATGTATATAGGTAACATTTTAATTACTTGCGCAATAAATAGTGTTATTTGTTATTGAAACAAGTTTACAAGAATAACGCGTGACGGACACTAAATCGAATTCAGAATAATACGCGATCTAGGATGACGCTGTCCTTCGAAACTAAAGTTTTTTTGTACAATTGTCGGGTATTTCCCTTATAAAGATATACTAAATCGAAACAAATTATCTTTTAATGATTTATCATTACTTGTATTATAATTATAAAAAGGTGTGTGTGTGTGTGTGTGTGTGTGTGTGTGTGTGTGTGTAAAAGGTGTGTTGACTGAGATGACATCTGATAGGCGAGCGTGGAAAAGGAAAACATGTTGTGCCGACCCTACTTAGGTGGGATAAGGGTAAGAAGATGATGATGTATTATAATTATAAATAGCTTTAAGAACAAAATATGCAAAAGAATAAATAAATAATCAAAAAACTGGAGGTTGTGAAAATTTTCAGAAGAGAGCTCATGCTGACAGCAAACGTATTATAAGTTCTGCGGTTCAGGTAATGGCAAACATCTGCACAGTGCTAGTAGGACTTATTCTAATGCCCGCCTAGTTAGCTACCAATCTTAATTTGAAAGTATATTTATATGGTGGTAGAGCCACGCTGAAACTATCACTGGTTTCAGCATGAATTGGTCGGCTCGCCCGCGGTACTACCACACTCTCATAGAAAACCGACGTGAAGTAACAGTGCTTGCATTGTTGCGTTTCGTTCGGTCAGTGAGAGCGCCGGAAGCCCACCTCCCCTCCCCTCTCCTCTTCTCTCCCTCTCCCTCCCCTAGCCCTTCCCCCCAAAGGGTGGCAACGCACTTGTGACTCCTCTGGTGTTGTTAGTGTCCATGGACGGTGGTGATCACTAAACATCAGGTGACCCACCTGTTCGTTTGCCAACTACGACATAAAAAAAAAATATCCAAGCACCGTTAGGTATATTCCGACTTGTACTTGAAACTATAGACTTGAGATTTTTTGGTTTAACATGTTACTATTTTAGGTTACATCGCCATTTAAAATATTGATATTATAATCTACAGAGTATAAAAAGGCAATATGAGCGACTCTAACACGGCTATAAGAAGTTATAACTTTCTAACCTCAAGAGTGCGGTCCTATTCATGATCGACATCAAGTGATTAACGTATTTATTTTGTTTGTCCTCTTATAATAATAAAACTCTGAATAGGACGTAAAAACAAAAAGAAAAAAACACTGCTTGAAGTTGTTTTTTTTTAAATATATATTATAGGAGGCAAACGAACAGACGGGTCACCTGATGGTAAGTGATCACCGCCGTCCATAGACACTAGCAACACCAGGGGAGTTGCAAGTGCTTTGACAGCCTATGTTTGGGGGAGGTAGGAGTGGCGGAAGGGGGAGGGGAGAAGAAGAGATGGGCCACCGGCGCTCTCACTGACCGAACGAAACGCAACAATGCAAGCACTGTTACTTCACGTCGGTTTTCTGTGGGTGGGGTGGTAGTACCCCGGACGAGCCGATCCATTCATGCTGAAACCAGTAGTAGCTTCAGCGTGGCTCTACCACCTACTAAATTTGGTGCTGATATTGATGATATTTGTGTGTTTTTGAATCTTAGCCTGTTATTTAGTGGCTTTTATACTGTATTTATACTGTAATAACCATGGCATATTACGTAATATACTACGGTTATGGGGGAGGGGGGAAGAAGATATGGGCTTCCGGCGCTCTCACTGACCGAACGAAACGCAACAATGCAAGCACTGTTACTTCACGTCGGTTTTCTGTGGGTAGGGTGGTACTACCCCGGGCGAGCCGATCCATTCATGCTGAAACCAGTAGTAGCTTCAGCGTAACTCTATCACCTACTAAATTTGAAGCTGATATTGATGATATTTGTGAGTTTTTGAATCTTAGCCTGTTATTTACTGGCTTTTATGATTTATTCGGAATCTTGTGTTCCTTGACACTATATACTGTAATAACCATGGCATATTACGTAATATACTACGGTTATTGCACATGAGTGAAGTGGATGAAAAATACTACCACGGAGCATGAATTCTGAGCTGCAATAAAAACTCGCCGGAAAGTTCTAAGAAGAGTGTCACCATTTTGTTAGAACATTGAAATTAACGCAAGGCACTTGCGGATATTATTGCCTAATCGACAATGGCAGTAATAAACTAGAAGACTGGCTGCCAAAAAAAATTGAAGCGAAGTCTTTGTTTTTATACTGTATATAGTTCTGAGCCATCAAAATATAAAATTATAAGGAGCAGTGATAGCAAAAGCGATAAACTTTGAACTTCTCCGATCGTGTTGACTGTTGTGACACCTGTGACCCTGGGGTCAACAATGAGCGCGCCGGGTTCGGCCTTAAAATGATTCATAATATTTTAGTGCTTATTAATACCGTGTTGCATTTATCTTAACACGGCGGTCAATAACAGAGATTACGTATACAAAGAAATCGTAAATTTGGCCTATACACGTATTAGAAATCAATACATGTTTGGAAAACTATGTCATGAATTAAGCCTTGGAATATTGTCATGTTACGATGTGAACAGATAAAATAGTAGCCTTAAACAAAAGTGAAGAGATGAGAAGTTTCTTTTGTACTTTATTTATTTTAGCACATGTCCAGAATCTAATCTTAAATGTTAATCTAAATCTTAGAACTGACTCTCAAGTAAAATAGCCGGAACACAATGAGCCAATAAGGGTTTGGCGATAGATGTTCAACTAGAGGGTTAGATAGGTAGTTAGACAGGTGAACTTAAAAAACGCTCAATGCAGAAAGTGAAATAGCCGGAACACAATGAGCCAATAAGAACTTGGCGATATATTTTCAACTTGAAGGTAGTAGTTAGACAGGTGAACTTAAAAAACGCACAATGCAGGTTACATTGTGAGATCGTTGGGGCAGCTATCCAGCGGTAGCTGGTACCGCCCCAACAAATGCGGTCTGTCGGTACACCGTGGGTTTTTAGTCCGTGCGAGTCGGACATAACCCTCTCTCCCCAGGAGAGTGGGTATCTACAAAAGGATTTCCCCATGTTAATTTAAAAAAAAATTACATTGTGAGATAGTAATAACCTTAATATAAGAGTGAGATATCAGAGGATGATCGTTTAGTCCTTATATAACTCGGTACAACTATTATATGTGTACTCAATTCTGTATTATATCAGGCGATAATTTTATAGTAGCAATGTGAAAGTAACTAGCTCCTTCTGAAATTGTCCTTAAATCACTAGGCACTAGTTTATATGGAATAGCAAAGAGTACCTGTTTTATAGTTTTGAGAATTGAAGATAATTTCCCGTTTCGTACAAATTAAAAGATTTCGTCATAGATCAATTAACAAGTCCGAAAACAGAAAGCGATTTTAACTGTCTAAAAGCCAATCCTCCACGACCTTCGTGCTTTAAAAACCGTGTCAATGTCACTGCTACAATTTTCATATGTTAGTTGGTTGTGCGGATCGAATATAATGGTCTGTTCACACGAGACGGCGTGAACGAGAGATGTGAGATACAGCCGTTAGGCAAGTTAGAGATTAGTCGCGGGTGCGCACGCGACGCGATCTAACCAGCCGTGAACGTTCAACAATCGCACGGACATCTCATTTTTGGCTCGAGCTCGAAACGGTCGAGCTACAGGGAAAAAACGGAAAAACTAGAAAAAAAAAACGGTTAATTGTTTTTCGATTACCTCTATGTAAGATCGATTTTACGCGTACTCAGGTTAACTGGTAATAAACATTTTTAAGTAATTAAAGGCAACGAGGCGTTATTCCCCCGTCATGATTAGTGTTGCTATGTACAAATTGTATTAGGACATAGATAAAAAAGAATCAATTTCTATAACATTTAGTGTATAATCGTGTTAAATGATGTATAACTGGATAATGTGCTTGTAAAATTAACAAATTATATGACTTTGTAAATTCTTTACTCAACTTATACTACGAATTCGTACGGAAATATTTTTCATCTTTTATGGTGGTATCACTTATGGGAACCATAGTATTATTCAAGAACAACGTCAAACAATTGCCGATCGTCGCTGTCAGCTGGCCTGCAAGTCTTTGGCTGCTAAGTATACATTTGCGGATCCCCAAACCAAACGCAAACCTAAAGACTGTGACGGATTTATCTTTATTTGCATAGTGATTGCGATACAATTGGGTATAATGTCCTACTGCTTGGTTACCGCGTGAATTACACATTATATATGATGATCATCCATTCATTCTTGTTATCAGGTTTGGTTTCAAAACAAGAGATCAAAAGAGCGACGCCTGAAACAGTTGACATCGATGGGCCGCGGCCCTTTCTTCGGCTCGTCACGCAAGATGCGGGGGTTCCCCATGAACCTATCGCCGGGCGGGTTGGAGGAAGGCCCACCGGGGTTCCCCTACTTCGCGACAGCGGATGGCAAGTTCGAATTTGGGTATGGCCCGCCGTTCCACCATGATGCACCGTTCTTCCATCCTCCGCCGGCGATGCAGTTTAACCAGCCAGGTTGGTATTTTGAAACGCAAAAATAATAATAATAGCACAGTTTGTAGTTCAGTGGAGTACCAAATCAAAAACAAGAATCATTGTTTGACAGTTATAAAATTATATATAAACATCTGGGGCCATTACACCGGATCATTGTATTGACCGTATTGACCGATAGACCGTTCCATCACCAACCAACACCGTAGCGTGTCATAAGCGAACCAACATCAAATCCTTGATGATACATTCAATGATACTCCTTAGGGGGTATAGAAGTGCCCGTCTCTTCGTACCTAATACGGTCATAGCACGTTCAATGTGGACTAGGTAGGAAGATGAATCGGTAAATCGAACTAGATGCTAAAAAATACAACCAGGAGCGGATAATATAGCAAGTATTGTTTATCTTAATCATTATATGTTATTGGGTGTACTCTTATACCTTATGATTGAAGTCTCAATAAATTCTTTATGTATGATTGTTATTAGTTCTTGAATTTGGCACTTAAAGCTTGGAATAAACGCTTTGTAAAATGTAAAAGAACAAAATTGAATAATTTGTTATTTGCTGATCTTCAGGACAACTTACGTGATTTTTACGAGTGTATATCTTTCAGATAATGGACTTTTCAGATTATTATCTAAGCTAACTCGTAAAGATAAGCGGGAAAGATTTAGCAGAGGTAACGTAAAATCGGTAAAACGTATTTTGAAAAGAATACAATATAATGATATTCCAAATTTAATCCTGGATACGAGTTCTGTATGACATAATAACACTATGTCCACGAGAGTGAAGTTGTGGCAACAACTAGTCATACGTAAATGAACTACCGTTTTACCGTATAGGTCCGGTCGTTAGAATTGAATAATCTGTTATTTGCTGATCTTCAGAACAACTTACGTGATTTTTACGAGTGTATATCTCTCAGACAATGGCCTTTTCAGATTATTATCTAAGCTAATGGGAGCTAACTCTTAAAGATAAGCGGTAAAGATTTAGCAGAGGTAACGTAAAATCGGTAAAACGTATTTTGAAAAGAATACAATATAATGATATCCCAAATTTAATCCTGGACACGAGTTCTGTATGACATAATAACACTGTCTCCACGAGAGTGATGTTGTGGCAACAACTAGTTAAACGTAAATGAACTACCGTTTTACCGTATAGGTCCGGTCGTTAGAATAGAAACAGACGATAGAAACGGTTAGTATTCTATCGCATGCTTCAATCTGACAGCGCGCCCCGCTGTCACTACTGACATCTGTGATTGCAATTTATAACAGTTTGTAATTTTTGTAACGATTTACAGTTGAGTCTCAATTAGTCGAACTTCAAGGGAGACGTGACCATATTGAAATTCTAGAAGTTTCGACTTATAATTAGTTTGACTTAGAAATTTTACTTTAGATAGATTTTCGACTAGCAGCAGTTTAGATTTTAAATTATGTCATTCTGAGTATACAGAGGTGATTTAATAAATAAAATATATTATTATTAAATATTAATTACTATAATACCTCGTAGCGAGATATCTACTGAGTACGACTTGTTGAGGTCATATATTTTAAGTAATGAAGATTTGCAGAGGTTTTCGACTTACCGAGTTTCGTCTTATCGAGTTTCGATTTACCGATGTTCGACTTATCGAGTTTGTAATAAGATCTGAGAAAAAAATCATGGGTCCAGTTCACACGTGGCAAAAGTGAAACCTGCAAAAAATGATAAAATATTCATACAGATAGACATATACACGTGACCAATACACCGTTAGTTATGACACCTTTTATCAAAGCTTCGTAACACGCGTACTTACGTAGAACACTTGGATCAGATCAAGTATTATGTAGAGCAGTATACAATGAGGAGACCGCGAATATAAGAAACACTGTACAATGTAGTCTATCTCATTCTCTAACACGTTCAACCCTATGGATGTATATGTTTGTCACTTTTTAATGTCACTTTTTCAAAAGTATATAAAGATAGATGTACTAGGCTCTTAGTAACGTGAGCAGGTCGTTTCGCAGGCGGCATGGAGACGGTGCCAGGGGGGGAGTTTCCGGACCAGTTCCCCCCGCCCGACCACCTGGTACTCCCGCGGCCCTCGTCCCCGGAGTTCACATTCGGCGATGGGCCGCCACCTCTACACCCCGAGGGTCTGGTCTGGTAGCTGAAGCCGGAGCCGCGGGACTACCACGACTGATGCGGCTCGTCTGGCTACCAAGTGGACTTATAAATATTTAAGACATTCTTTCGTATAACGAAACGGGACGCAGTGTTTTTGTGATCTATAGTTTTTTGTGGTGCGGTGATTAAATATTAATCCTTACTTCTGTTAAATTCAACGTTCTTTCTCGTATTCTACATTATTTTATTATACTGACCGTGGTAAGTCTAATTAACTAACGTGCAAAGACAATCAATGACTGGTTAGTGCATTAGTCTTTCCACCGTCGACATTTTTCATTATCTATCAATAATGACTTACAATTATTTCGCTTTTACCAAAATGTATAATACTACAGTTTCCATTTTACTCTGTAATGTTACAGTATTCTTACTTTAATAAAACATAATATTTATTTCGTTTAATATATCTTAGTATGTATTTGAAAAGATAATAATTATGTTTTTAGCTATTTGAATGTGTTTTACTTATAATTTAAGTTTTTTTTTCTCTAATTTCCCAAACCACTTTAAGTAGTTAATAATAGATAATAATTGTAATTAACCTATTAATAAGCTACGGACACTGTGAATAATTCTTTTATATGTACAGATATAGAGTTTTATATAAAAATAATTTATGAAGTTACTTAATAATTTATTGAAATCACTTTTACTGCGAATATAATAGTTATTAGAATTAATGATATAATTTTGGTTCCTATTTTAAGATAAATATGACAGTTTCAAAGTATTTTTATTTTGTATATTAATTAATTAAGTGGAACACGATAAGTATAATGAGTGTATATGTATCTGATATATGTAAATATATAAATGTATGTATATTTTATAGTACGTATTAAAGTAAGTAGTAAGGTATAGTATATGGGTTTCCTTGTATTTTTTACAGACTCCCTAATTTCGTTTTCGCAAGAGTAAAGATAGGAAATTTAGATAATGACCAGGCCATAATCTAAATTAAAATGTGTCTTTTATATATGGATTTATTTCTTGAGAAATTCTGACAGAGACAGTACTAACGTTTCTAGGGTTTGTACTTGATTAGACTAAACTTCTTATCTTAAAGACGATATGTAGCGTTATTTGCTATTGCTTTCTTCTTGCGTGATACATAATTAGAGAGCAGATTTCTTCTATTTAAATTTGGCATGTTTTATTATTATTTTCTGTAGAATAAAAAGAGACAGCAATTTGTATAAACGGGGAATTTAAAAAAGTTGTAGGTGGTAGTGATTATAAAGAATATTGTACTTATATCAATTCCAAAACATTTCATTCAATTTGATATATATTTTTATTTATATAATGCTATTATTTTGTAACATTTTATTACGCATTTGTCACTTTCATTTCAGTGAGTTGTTTTTTAGTATTTGTTGTTTTGCTTATCAAGTGCACCTTATGTATTAATATAAATATATAATTATGCTATTGTAATACCACAATTATTATATATTGTAAATGTTTTTTTTAATTACCATTTGACACTTACGAATTTAAGGTTAAACGACTCGTGGGAACATCGACGAAGTTAGAATATTAATGTGTCCAATTTACAGGCTCGTCAGACTTTTCGACCGCTCTGAATACGGATGAGCAGAATAGAAATTTAAGTGTAATTACGTTTTATATGTAACTAGATTCTGTCTGCTACTTCTTTTTTTTATGTCGTAGTTGGCAAACGAACAGGTGGGTCACCTGATGTTTAGTGATCACCACCGTCCATGGACACTAACAACACCAGAGGAGTCGCAAGTGCGTTGCCACGTTTTGGGGGGAAGGGTTAGGAGAGGGAGAGGATGAGGAGAGAGGAGAGGGGAGGGGGAGAGGTGAGGGAGTGAGTGAGGGAGTGAGAGAGGGAGAGGTGGGCCTCCGGCGCTCTCACTGACCGAACGAAACGTAACAATGCAAGCACTGTTACTTCACGTCGGTTTTCTATGAGAGGGTGGTACTACCCCGGACGAGCCGACCCATTCATGCTGATACCAGTAGTAGTTTCAGCGTGGCTCTACCACCATTAAAAGCGTCGTTCTGGGCTAACGTTAACACGCAGCGGTAACTCTCAAAAGGAAAAAACCCCCGATTTTGAAACATTTTTCATTGGTACTCCGTTCCTATTGGTCTAAGCGTGATAATATATAGCCTAAAACCTTCGTCGATAAATGGACTATCCAACACAAACAATATTTTTTCAAATCGGACCAGTAGTTCCTGAGATTAGCGCGCTCAACCAAACAAACAAACCCTTCAGCTTTATAATATTAGTATATATCGATGCAACTTTAAATATATACCAATTATAGATTACGTTAATAATAATTTAACTTTGCTTAGTATTAAACTCTTGACGACATTATGCACAAGCGTAAACTTACGGCTATATTCAGAGCGGCCGAAAAGATTGGCGATGACTGTATGCGATATTGTATGTGTTGTATACAAAACTTGTTAACAATGTTATAGAAAAGTAATTTATCCGGACTTTCTGAGCATTTGAAGTTATAATGGCTAATTGAAAAGGCGTAGAAAACGCGCGTATACTCTGTTTAATAAGTCCACACATTTGGTAAACGAAAACATCGTGGCACAATTACATATATTAAGGTTATACGTTAGCTACAGTTCTTTTTGACCGCTGCGAATATAGCCGTAAGTGCGGGTTTTTCGCATAATATCGTCATAAGTTTAATACAAAACAAGGTTAACAATATTATTACAGGAATCTAAAATGTACCTTTATTTATCTTGTCTCGGCGTTTTACATATAATATAGTACCTAAATTAGTCTCTTGCGTAGATATATTCCGGGCGGTCGAAAAGTTTGGAGCGTACTGTAAATAATTATAGAACAATTCGAAACCTTACAATGATACCAACATTTCACGATCTAATTTCAAAATGCCAGGTTAAAAATATGTTTCACTGTAAATATTAAGTGACAATGTAACTATTTTTCGAATGTATTTCCATAAAATGTAAGGGAAAAACATTATGTGAAATAATGGAGATATGTATCCAATTACGTTTCGTGTCACGATACATGTCGCAAATTATCTCTTTACATTGTAAATATGTGGGTTTACGTGCTGTCTGTAATAGAAATTACTCCTGTACTTGTAAAAGTTAATTGGTTTATTTCCTTCGAAGTAACATTCATACAGCTACATTCATATAAATTTACAGTCCTCGTCACTCTTATTGGCCGCTCTGAGTATAACCGTAAATACCTGTTTAAATATCATTATAGGAATCTAAAGTGGCACTTATTTATTATACATCATACCTGTAATATAATACGTATTTGTACCTAAATTTGTGTTTTGCGCAACCATGTTCAGAGAGGTCAGAAAGTTTGGCGAGGACTGTATATAGATTCTATACCCGTACATGAAACAATGATGTATTCAACTATAGAATTTTCATTTTTCTTTCTACAGAAATAAACTCTTCGTTTTAATGCATTTTAGTCTTTCTCTATATTCAAATTTGTTTTCCTTTAAAACACGAGATTCCAGATCTTTCTTTGATGATCCTATTATTTATTACATCTTGTACATAGAATTTTATTACATTTAGGTTGGTTTTTACCATTGTTTTATCATTTCAACTAAAGGAACAGTTATAGAAAATTGTACATAACATTACATGTAAATATATATAATTTTGGCAAATAAATTTTATTGTTTACATATGTACATTATAATATTGATATACATTTTGTGTCCTATCGTGACTCGATATGTATTGTGGATTTTTAAAACAGGATTATATTAGGTACGCGTGTACATTAGATTAAGTGTTAATATTTGATACATTCTGTTATCTGTGTTTAGTACATAAACAAAAATATAATGGAATTGTATGTAAGAATAAAAACTCTCAAAAAAACAATGCATTTTTTATTATTATTGAAACCTGGTTTTTAACGTGTCAATTCGGAAAGTGATTACAACAGATTTCAAAACGTGTCAATTCGGAAAGTGATTACAACAGATTTCAAAACGTGTCAATTCGGAAAGTGATCACAATAGATTTCAAAATGCTTCACAAAGCTTGGCAAAAAAATGCTTTAAAAGAATTTACTTCCAAAACTTGATTTTTTTTATATCATAGGAGGCAAACGAACAGATGGGTTACCTGATGTTCAATGATCACCCCCGTCCATAGACATTTGCAACACCAGAGGAATCGCAAGTGCGTTGCCAGCCTGTGTTCGAGAGAAAGGGGAGTGGGGAAGAGAGGAGGGGAGGGAAGATGGTTATCCGGCGTTCTCACTGACCGAACGAAACGCAATAATGCAAGCATTGTTACTTCACGTCGATTTTCTGTGAGAGGGTGGTACAACCCCGGGCGAGCCGACCCATGCATTCTAAAACCTGTGATAGCTTCAACGTGGCTCTACCACGTACGAAGATATTTATAACACTTTCTCAAACATGTTCTAAGCATAAGAAGGTACCTATTTTTTAGGTTCTATATACTGAATAAAATAACTGGTACGTTGAACCATTTTGAAAATATTTCATAACGAAAACATATAATTGAACTAAAATGTTCGAAATTTCTAAACTTATCTCAAAATTATGTTTTCTGCACTTATCAAATTATCGCAATAAACTCTAAAATTTCACCTAAAAAAATGTAAAATAAAATAAATGCACTAAGTTTGTTAATAGAACGTTGGCAATATTACTGTAGAATCGCTCGGCTGGCGGTTGGAACGCTTTTATCAAACGTACTAGAAAAAAGATATTGCAAGTTAATGATCCGCTTCCAAAGAAAAAATTAATCAATACTCTACAGTCAGAGTAAAAACAGCATAAAATAGTGAAGTGCGATGAATAAACTACCTAATCTTTAGAAAGGCTCAAATTAAACCTAGTCAATCTTGCCAAAATCCATCAGAGTTTCTATGATTACGTTTAATTCATTAGTTTCTTTGCAAAAATTTTCTTCTACGAGGTCTAAGAATGACACATCAGGATCTTAGCAGAGACAAATGAGGTGATGATACTACCGAGTTGAATCTTTTGTTTTCTTTTCAGCATAGTGGTTACTTAGCTACCATTAAGTTGAAAATCTGTTGTTAAGCATCTGTTGGTGTGCCAGATCCCCACTAGATTTAGCATGATGACCATTTTAAATCACATCTCCATTTAACATCAGATACGATCCAGATCAAACACTGAAATTAATAGCTTTTTCTTTTATTGTAGCACGACAAATTGACTGCACTATGCCTGATGGTAAGCATAGTACCATCCAAAAACAATGGCGACCACCGAGAGACAAACTATCCATCGCCGGTCGCCGCTGTAATGCCGACCTGCGATGTCATAGGTGGCAAACGAACAGGTGGGTCACATGATGTTAAGTGATCACCACCGTCCATGAATACTAACAACACCAGAGGAGTCGCAAGTGCGTTGCCACTCTTTGGGGGGGAGGGGTTAGGGTCTCCGGCGCTCTCACTGACCGAACAAAACGCAACAATGCAAGCACTGTTACTTCACGTCGGTTTTCTATGAGAGGGTGGTAATACCCCGGGCGAGCCGACCCATTCGTGCTGAAACCAGTAATAGCTTCAGCGTGGCTCTACCCCCATTGAAGTGTCTCTTCACGTTTCGCTTGAAGGACCCCAGACAGGAGGAAAGACACTAGCCGAGAGATTAAAAATAAGGAAGAAAAAATTTCGTATGTTCCTCATAGATATCTTACAATTCCATTCAAAATATTTCTTTTACTTCCAACTTTGAACTAAATACAATGTTTATGGAAACAGACAGAATAAGTACCAATTTATGGATGGACGAACGACTTCACCTGTTTCTTCTCATATTAAACGTTATTGTGGTCAATAACCTTTTTATACTTCCGTTTTATTTTTGACACTTTTTATAATAGTTATTTGGGTATTAATTTGATCTCTCAATTGATAGAAATGAAAAAAGACAGCCCAGAGATTCAATTTCCAAAGGATAATCTTAGAACAATAAAGCGGCAGTTGAAAACATGAATTTGTAGGGCTGTCGTGCTGATAAGCTCTTCTGAGATCTCGTGAATAGAACATTAATTAATAATGAAATTGAAAACGAGTTGTTATTGAAAAATCATTGGTATTTCTAAACACAATCATACGATAAATGTCAGTAAAACGCAACGGGCTGTTTGACAGTTTATCCTATAGATAACTTTGTTGAATAAATAACTATTGGTAGTTTAACCGAGTATCTCAGAAACCGGACATAAGAAAAATAACCTTGTTTTCTAATGAACACAGTTATGTTTGTAGTAATAAACTACATAAGGTTTGCTAGTTTAAGTCGTATATTCAAACGAATTTTATTATCTATCTATAATTATGGCTTAGGCAGCTTTTGCGATTTAAGCGCACAAAAGTATGTTTGTTACGAGATCACATTACAAATCTTTGAATTTTTCGGCTTTTCTGTACTACAATACGTATATATTATACCTTCTTAGTGAATCACTCTATCTATTGGTGAAAACT
>MU159518.1:101909-167729 GCA_015888305.1 Antheraea pernyi | reverse complement strand
TGCTGTTCTTATACTTACATCTTGATTGTAAGACCGTGGCTTATGGCTTTGTCTTTGGGTATTGTCTTGCCAACTTTCACCTATACTAATATTATCCTTTGTCATGACACATTTTATATAACATTTTGTAACTTTTACATACAATAAATTCAAGTACGAATCGATCGTTATTTATAGAAATCAATAAACACAGAGGAAACATTTACATAGAGAAAAATATATACAAATATTACAGCTCATTAGTCCTCAACAAGATGTATTTAAATTTACATTGATTATTAATTTCAAATAATTAGATAAATTTCGTTTATAAGGATATTCCTTTAATACTTCAATGCAAATATGCTCCACTTAGGCAAATAAATCAAACGATGCTCTAGTGGGATAGCACAACCAATTGTTATTTTCATATTCTTTCTTTTTTATATATTTGTGAAAGGCTTGAATGTTTTCTTCCTCAGTGCCTTGTTTACACAAAAACAGCTCGTATATATATCCCTTTTTGCTTAATGCGCTAACCACCCTCTACGGTAACAAATAGCTGCACATTTTTCAAGATGCATTGGAGCACAGTTCATCATCTATCATCAAATATTCATTCTCTATAACACCTTCACTTACAGTTTGGGTTACAGTGTTTCTTTGTCCATTTAATAAAAACCGTTTTAATGATCTAAGACAAAAATCCTTTCTATCGTTTGCACAATTTGCACCGACCGAATGTGAAGATGTTATATTATTAATTAGTAACGTTTTGAATGCTGCTTCAAACGCAGACGCTGTTGACATTACATTACTGCATCCATGCGTCCTGATTGCCCCCAAAAAGTTCTCATCTTTTGAAAACAAATATTTGATGGTATTTCTAAAATGTTCAATAGTTTTTATCCAGTTGGTTATAGAATGGACTACTCCTACTTTTTTAAAATTTCATAATTTTGAGTACTGGAATACTTTTACTCCATAATTGATGATGGGGCGAGGTGAGAGTTACTGCAGTTCTATACATTTTCCCCTCTCTTATTTTACTGAAGCTACCGTGACACTGTCAAAAGTATGCGTCTACTTGGTAACACTACTAATTCACTCAATAGTCGATATGCCTTTGGTGATTGTTTATACAGCGATAACGCTAGTATTTTCTTAGCTAATGAGATCCTTCTACCTTGCTTTTGTTACCACTCTGAGTAACCAGCATTTTACAGAACAATTTTGTGGAGTCAGACACATGCTCGGATATTATTTGAAATGCATTTGTTTTTTTCTCCTTTTCTACAAGTTTGTATTTTTCTTTTAGGTTTAATTTTTCCATTTCTGACTTCTTTAGCCGTTTTAACAGAGTTTTGTATACTTTATACTCTCTGATTGCTATACGAGGACTTGAAAAAACCATAAAACAATATGTTCTCGTTTTTTTGTAGGCGGTATCATCGCATATCAGGATTTCATTAGAAGACAGCTTAAATTTTATACATCTGAAGCTTATTTTAGGTTATTATTCCTCAAGGGATAGGAATACCTGAAATTAAAAATTTTGAAAATTGAACAACAATTTCCAAGAATCATCAATTTTTCAACTGCCCATAGATTTTGATGATATATTATACTAGCGGTAGCGGCGGACGTTGCCTACCTTGATAATAAAAAAAATCTAAAATTCAACTGCAGCGCCTCCTACCGTGTCCAATGGTGAATCTAAACCTTTCTCGGATACACTCGAACACGCACACAAAATTTCATCAAAATGGGACTAGCCGTTTAGGAGGCGTTCAGTGACATACACACGTACAGAAGAAATTTATATATAAAGATAAGAAGAGAGAAGTATATATAATTATTATATATATAAATATTATAATTTACAAATTATAGTAGTGTTTTTTGCTGTAATATCTATATCTCTATATCTAAAAATATCTACATATCATTGTGGTGTATTTACCTCTTGGTTTTTTTCTGTACTGGAACATTTTTTGTTGGATATCCTGTACCACAAATTGCTCAGACACAACAAGATTGTGACCCTGTAATGCTAGAAGTCGAAGGTAGATTTTCAGTAACTGCAGGTTCTGAAAATTATTAAAGAAATCTTACTATAGGGCTAGGTCATAGTAGGTCATAGGCTAACTGTACATAGGCCGTATATTAACCCGAAAAATGAAAAGACTACTTTCTAGTAGTCGAATTTGCAAAGTAAGTCGGAGAACTAACGGTCTAATGAAAACGTTTCTTACGAACGCTGCCATAACGATAAGAGATATATGATTGACTTCCAGTAAAAAGTTGTAGAGACCACGCCCACTGCAGCGTTCGTGTTGTTTTCTATCGTTTTGCACATTTACTAGATCCAGGCTGTGTAATGTGTCGTTTAATTCTGTTTATGAACTAAATTCAGTTGTTCTTCTTCTTTCTGTTTTTCTTAATTATAGTTCACAGCGGGTGGTACATCAGTATTATTATTTTCAAGAGTATCATTGATGACATCACACGGATTATCAATTACTGGAACATTATCATTAGTTAAAGCTGAGTCTTCTGTAACATCAGGTTCTTTATTTTTGTCTCCTTCATCTGCCACAGTCGTATTTGATTCGAAACTGCAGCGTTTTCATAAACAGTAACCGGTGCAAAATCTGTGTCTATAAACAAAAGTGTAAATTTACAGGAAGATACCAGCTTTTCTGAACGCACTTGTGGCATTTTCTATAATAGCACTTTTTTCATAGGCAATGCAGACAAGTTTAGTAGCTATATCAAACTGATTTACTCTTCTTCCAAGATGATTCTTTTGAAACTGACACGTCCAATGGTTGTAGCTTACGGCTTGTATGGAGGAATACTGATCATAATAACATGCTTTTGTCGAGACAAATTAAAAGCTTCCAAGTTTTGATGAGTAGTGTGATTGTCTAGATTCTAGATTCAGATTAAACTGGTCTGTCTTCTGTTGGTCTTGTTCTATCAAAAATTGTAGCCAGTTGTTAAAAGTACTGTTAGTTATCCAACCAGAATCCGAAACCCAAACTAGAGAACTATTAGGAGCTCTATCTAAAAGGCGATCATTCATTCTTTTTCTTTGTCCAAATATAAAACAAGGTGGGATGAATCGACCAGTTGCTCTGCAAGCACAGATTACTGTAGTAAGTTGCTCTTTTTCTGCTGCTGCTACGACTCCTACTTGTTTTTTACCTTTTACAGAAATAACTCTTAGAGGTTTGGAAGCACTGATCTTGACACCAGTCTCATCCGTATTATAGATGTCATCGGGTCGTGACAGAAAGTTATCTTGAGATATAACGCTCCACAGGTTATCATAGAACCGATTTACTTGCGTGCGATTAAAATCAGAACGAGCTAAAGTTGTGGGTTCCGGTGTTCTGTATGTTAGTTGGAGATGTCTTTTCATAAAATCATCAAGCCATACCTTCCCAGCTATTTTGCTCGTAAAAGGATGCGGAATATTATCTAGTTTCGTTACCTCATAAGCTAATTGTTGTAGAATTTGCTTTGTTAACCCATAAAAAAGGAACATTGCAAAGTACAATTGCAAGATCACAAAAATTCCGCTCCAGTTCTTTTGAAAAAAACTGGTTTAAACCTTCCTATATTTTTGGACGTGTCCCCTTTCTTAATATGTGGATGTAAAGTTCCAATTGAAATTCCATATTTCTTTATGTCGAGCTTATTGATGTAGTTTTAGTTTCGTTCATCGCCATTTGCCATTATAAGCAAACACTGATCACTACAGTTGTAGAGTTAAATTGAAGTTATTTTGTTCACGAATCACTCTTAATATTTCTAATACACTGTTCAAACAATTTTGTAAACTCATTTAAAGATGTTTTTTCTTTGATTTCTATAAAATAAATCCATTTTGAGAATATATCAATTACTGCTAGAAAATTATTTCTTTGCGCAGTAAAAACATCTATATGCCATATTTGCATAGGTGTTTGAATTTAATAGAAAGGTGCCAAAGCTGGATGGCGTTCATGTTTAGCTTTATTACTGACTAGCTGTTACCCGCGGCTCCGCACGCGCTTTTTAAAAATTTATTAAAGAAATGTAAAATTGTAAGTGGGTGTGTACATTACAGAAACGCTTTTTCAAAAACATTTGTAACTACGATACGAACGCCATCTACTGTAACATGTAACGTGTACTTTAGATATATGGATACTAATAGTATATCGAATGGGATGGGATTTATCATCAGCAACATACCTGGAACTTCAACCTACTATATACCAAACTCAGTGCTCACTAACACTATATAAGAAAGTAATTATATTTACGCTAGCAAAGCAGCCAACAAAAGCAAATTTATACTAATATTATAAAGAGGTAAAGGTTTGTGAGTTTGTGACGTTGTAGGGGGTAATCCCAGGATCTACTGGTCCGATTTGAAAAATTATTTCAGTGCTGTATAGCATTTATCGAGGAAGGTTATAGAATATATATTCACGCTAAGACCAATAGGAGCGGAGCACCAATGAAGAATCTTTCAAAATCGGGGTATTTTTCCTATTGACAACTTCCGCTGTGTGTTAGCGTTAACCTAAAATAACTATTCCATGCGAACGAAGTCGCGGGCAGAGGCTGGTAACAGCATAAAAAAATCTTGTTTGGATAAAAAAACTCGTAATAACTTATCTTGACAGTAAAAGTATACAGTCTTTGCATATGTATAATGCATATGGAAATCGCTTGCGCCCTCTACACTCCGGCACAGGAAATCCGGATGGAGATTTAGGCAAACAACTATGAGAGCTGTCAAGGGAGTTGAGAGAAATGCGCATGGAGCTTAACGAGATTAGACAGCGTGGAAGAGACCGATTACTGCCGAAAGAGGTTAACCGTTGGCAGCAGAGGAGTTTTACTAGGAGACCACGCAGTCGATCGACACCGCGCCGGACACCACAGTCGGCTAATTGGTTGTGTAGGCACCATTTCCGTTTTAGAGACAACGCCTTAGCATGTGAGTCGCCGTGCAACTGGATCAGGAGGTAGCGAGAGGCGGAAAACTAAAGGCGGTGCAGTCAGCTGCGGTGGGTGATTGTGCCGCGGGAAACACCGACTCTGCCTTAAAGATGGCGAAAGTGCTATAGTGTATCTCTTGGATACAGTTGTAAATGTATCAGTTATTCCCGTTAGTGCAGTGACATCCAGAGGTTATCAACGTTAGTCTGCGTATAAGCTTTTTGCTGCTAATGGTTCGGAAATAAAGACATATGGTGTTGTAACCTTAGAACTGAATTTAGTTTTACGTCGTAGTTTTAGATGGACATTTATTATATGTAGTGTTAAGCAAGCTATTATTGGCGCAGATTTTTTGAAAGCACATGATTTAATTGTAGATTTACGTAACAAAAAGTTGATTGACGGTCTGACTAATTTAAGTAGAGAAGCATCAATTATAACATATGTAGGCCCATCTCTTTCTAACATTCAAAATGATAATCCTTATAAGGATTTGTTGGAGGAGTTTTCTGAGATTACTAAACCAGTTTCGTATAAGGAACCCACAAGCCATAATACTTATTATTATATCGAGACCACACATATAATAAATAATAATCACCTAACGTTGTTCTCATAATGTCAGTCGCTGGACGCAAACCAAATCTTTTGAAATGGGGCTCCAAATCAAAAGGATTACAACACCGACTGCGTTGTTTACTTGATGCCATAATGTGGAGCTCAAATTATCTCAATAAATGTAGATTGGTACAATCAAAATAATAAACACCCTCAAAAAGAATAGATCAGGAAAATGTTCATAAACTAGAGATTTTTTTTACTTAACAAACGTAATGGCAAAAATATTTTATTCAACTCTATGAAGCACAAAAGATTTATAGGTTATGTTTTAGATCTCAATATAAAAGAGCCGTATATATTTTATAAATTAGAACATACTCTAGTAAACTGGCTGTAGGTAAGTCTGTAATTATCATGCCCTAGGTTATCGATCGTATTGACGTATTAAAATTTGAATCTTAATCGTTGTAATGGTAAATTAGGACAATATACAATACATGCATTTCACAGTGAGTCTTATTAATTACTGCGTGTTTTGTATTATTATAAGCAAACACTGATCCACTACAGTTGTAGAGTTAAATTGAAGTTATTTTGTTTGTGAAAATTATTTCTTTGCGCAGTTTTTCAAATCGAACCTGTGATTCCTGAGATCATAGCGTTCAACCAAACAAACAAACTCTTCAGCTTTATATATTAGTATAGATTTGACACTACTGATTTATTGCTTATTTTTTTAATTTATTCCGGAGTATCCTAGGGGAGAGTGGGGGAATGGGGAACACTTCTAACACTAAAAAATAATAGAAAAAAGTTATAAATTTAATCAATTTTTATTGCTACATGAACTTTGGTTACCTATGTATTTAGTAGTCATAAAACGATACTATTTAAATTTACGTTTTAATAAAAATATAAACTAAAACAAAAACATTGTCGTTCCTATTTACCAGGAACGGTGTGGGGTAGTTAAGAACGACGTTTAATTTGCTTTAGTTTTAAGCTTTTTTTTTAATCATAGGAGGCAAACGAACTGGTAGATCACCTGATGTTAAGTGATCACCACCGTCCATAGACACTGGCAACACCATAAGAGTCGCAAGTGCGTTGCCAGCCTGTGTTTGGGCGAGAGGAATGGGGAAGGGGGAGGGGAGGTGGGCCTCCAGCGCTCTCACTGACCGAACGAAATGCAGCAATGCAAGCACTGTTACTTCACGTCGGTTTTCTGTGAGAGGGTGGTACTGCCCCGGACGAGCCGACCCATTCATACTGAAACCAGTAATAGCTTCAGCGTGGCTCTACCACTACTACCTTAAATCTTGACACATAACCTTTGGTGGTCTAGACGGAAGTACACTGCTCATGTATCCAAAATTGGCAAACGACGATCGGATACAATATTCTTTCGGAGGAGATTTATTACCAAATTTTTTTCCCACGAGGGCGTTATTTTATACCCATCACGTTTAGTAAGAGTGTGTATTGTTTTTACTTCAAATGGTTTTTTACATATCGATATAATCTAATAGTAAATAATCTTTCTTACCTTTCTGGCGACATGAAGGAGCTATTACTCCCGGTATCAATTACTTAATGATATTTGTTGACCTCTTTGAAAACGTTCTCCTTCGTTATTTTGAACATTAAATAGTTCTTGTGCTGTAACACCTTTACCTAAGTTAATTATAGGAACTGTTATGGGTTTTTGATTGTTAGGGGTTGCTCTTCTTATACTTACATCTTGATTGTAAGACCGTGGTATATGGATTTGTCTTTAGGTATTGTCTTGTCAATTTTGTCTCGTTAATTTTATTTATTTTATTTTATTTTATGTATTTAACACACCAACATAAATATTACACATAGATAAAATTACATGTGGTGAATTACAAAATAAAATTACAGTGTAATAATTACAATCACAGGCATGCATGACATTAATAGATGACACAATAAACTAATTCTAATTAGTAACTATATAGACAGAATAACAGATTTTTTTTATAAGTACACAATTAAGTTATGTTTTTAATCAAGTGCCGCTGGAATGATCCAAATGCATCACAAAATATGTCGATGTTGTTATTTGTTTGAGATACGTCATTATACAATCTAGCCATACGTATTAACGGACTGTTATATACGGTGTTAATGGTCGCAGTTGGAATGGCAAAGATATGTGGATTACGCAATGTTTGGCAATTAGGTCTGAGGTAGAAGTGGTTGACAAGAAATGCATCCATGGAACCGTTTATAATTTTGTGTAGGATTAATAAGTCAGATACATTTCGTCTCATTTTTAAGCTAGCGATGTTAAAATATTTTAGTCTATCATTGTACTCAGGAATAGACTTACGAATGCCATTTCTTATACTCAAATGTCTAACAAAACGAGCCTGAACGGCTTCGATGAGCTCTGTGTGAGTGGAATAGTGAGGGGACCATATCGTAGAACCATATTCGAGAATGCTTCGGACTAAGGTGTTATAAAGCACAATAATACTCCCGTTATTGCAAAATAGTCGTGATACACGTATAATAAATCCTAGTACCCTGTTAGCTCTCGATACAATATTATATATATGTATGTTGCCGGAAAGACAAAGCGGAGTCAAAAGTTATTCCTAAGTCCCGAATAACGGATACTCTTTCTAGACTAGTGCCCCCAAGTTGATAACTGAAATCCAAATATTTTAATTTGTTTGTAAATGTTATGTATTGACATTTCTTTACATTAAAAGACATTTTATTCTTGATACACCATGATTCTTTTTTCTTTTTTTTTTTAGTTCGGGACGGGCGATTGCCATCCCTCGTCGGATCACCTCTGTCGTGGGGAGGGCAGAGACATTTTTAAGCTTTCGTGTTTTCTGTTGTTATTTGGCCTTTTTTGTTCATAGTTGTTTTCTTCTTCCAGCACCTTTGTTCCACTTCTTTTCTTTGTCTGTCCTTTCTTTCTTTTAACGCATTTGGCGGCTATATAGATATAGGCGTCCAAAGCTGTTACTTTCCTATTCATTGCATCTTTGTCTTCCTTTATTTATTTCTGACTTCTTTCTTATGTTTTGTTTATTACATAGCTTTCCCTTCGAGTTTTATGTGTGGCTTTTTTATTCCTTCTTTGTTTGCGTTTAACGGTTCTGTGATCCTTTGCCTTGTCATACCAATTATGATGTTTTACTTTCTTTTTTTCCTACTTTTCTCTACTTTCCATTTGGATGTTCGCGGCTGATTTCTAGAATTGGCTTTCCATTTTAGGTTCGTTCTCATTATGCCTGTTTTGATGTTTCTTATTTTCTTTTGTTTTGTTCCACCTATAGTTTTACCTATTCTTTGTTATGAAGAATTTGGTCAATGCTATGTTGGGTAGATTTGTTGTTCCTAGAATATTGTGTCTTCCTTAACATTTAGTTATCTATAATGGGCCCTGGCCCAAAGCATTTCCAGCAACCTTCCGCTCTTTGTTTCCTCTCTTCTTATCTCTTTTTGTTCATCTGATAATTTATTACTATATTTATCAGTGTCAAAAGCACTTTTCCATCATTTCGTTCCGGCCGTATTCTACTGATCTCCTTGCTATCCTGTCCCATATAGATCTTATTGGGCACTTGTGATCAAAGGCATTATGTTTATTATCACTTTCTTTGTTTAATACGCAATTTTTACATTTCGGAGCCTTATCCTCTTTATATTCTGGGCATTCGTTTCTCAAATGGTCCTCTCCACAGTGACGACAACTGTTTTCACTATGTTTGCACCATTTGCGCCCATGCTCGTACTCCAGGCATCGCGTGCACTGTATGAAGGGGGATTGGTCGGATACTATGACTTTCTGCAGGTCGATGTAGATTACTCCTGCAGTAGTAAGTCTCCCCCAAACAGTGGGCGACACCTGGAGCACGACGTGGTTCAGTTGAGGATTCCGTGCTCTTCTCCTGTATTTGATTTTACTCCTATAATCGTCGTCGGGAATGTCATGTAGTAATTCTTTATTCTGGTCTTTCAACAATGTCAGAATCCCTTCGTCATTGTGGTTTCCGAGCACGTCCTTTAAAATCACTAAGGGGTCTTTGTTTCTTGCTCTCTGTACGTTAAGTTTAGGAGCCACCCTTTTGAGTTTTTCTGTGATTTTTCTTACGTCCTCTTCCAGCACGCAACCTATCACCACTTTCTGGTCTTTAACCTTTCTAACTCTGTCGACTCTCAGTCCGGTTTTCCCTGCATCTACAGCTACCCGAACTTTCTCTATGATATCGCCACTCGAGTCCCTATCATCAGTGGACGATACTATAACCGAATACATAGGTGCTGGAAGTTTGGTACAATTGTTTGGCTCATTTCTCAGGGTTGTTTGTTGGACTGCCTTACTCCAAGTTTTCATTTCTGTCTTATCCCTTTTCTTCATGTTTTCTATTTCTAGCTTCAGATCTAGTATTATTTGATTCATCTTGTCCATAGTTTCCTCCGTTTTCCTTTCCCTCTTGTCCATTTCCTCTCTCACTTCCCTAACGGCTTCTTCTATCATTCCCACAAGGTCCCCCTTCCCTAGTTTGTTCATATCTGATTCCTCTGCCGTTCTCTTCATGTACTCATCCATCTCTTTTTTTGTTTCTATCTCTATCCTTTCCATTTCCTCCTTCATTTCTTCTCTTATTTTGCTTACGGCCCCTTCTATCATTATCTTTATGTCTTCTTTGGTTATTCTATTTGATTCGGGCTCCTCCAACACTTCCACCACTTTTTCCACATGTTCTCTCTCCTTTATATCCGATTTTTCTTTCCATTTTTTCCCTGTTGTCAATTTATATTCTTCCCTTTTTGTACCTAAATTTTCCTCCAACTCACTAATCTTGTCATACATTCTTCCCATACTTACTAATATCTTTTCCTTTGCTGATGTGTCTAGGTCCTCTTGCTGTTCCATTAAACTTTTTGCGTGTTGGATTGCCTCTGCTGCTTCCTCTTTCCTATTTTTAGGGCTTTCAGCCACCTCCTTTGTTCCTTGTCTTTTGGGGTTTGCCGTTTTCCTTTAGATCTTCTTCGAGTCTCTGCCCCACCCGAGGTTTGTCTCGCCCTTGAGCTCATGTTTTAATATTTATCGTCAATTTGTTTCTATATAATCAAGTTACTCTATTTACACTAATATACGTCCTATATTTTACTTTAAGTATTTTGTTGTATATATTAGATATATACCTTGTAAAATTTATATTAATCAATCAGTTATTTTCAATAACTTTGTAAAAATAAAAGATTTTCGAATTTATTCGAACTTTGTTCTTCTTAAAACTAAAATGCTGCTTATCTATATTAAAATTTGCTTTTAGCTATTTGTCCCCCTACTTTTTTCTTTAGTTTTTATCGTGTACTACACGTTACGCCTCCAAAAACACCGAGTTTACTAAAAAAGTTTTCTCCAAATGGCAGAATCCACCTACCAAGGAGCCACAAATGGGTGTGGCGGGCGGTCAATTTTCCAAATTTTTTGTTGGATTTTCTCAGTTTTCCCTACGGTTTCACACTCAGGACGTCTAGGACTATCCCTGAGTGTGAAATTGTCCGGAAAGTTGTGAAAATTTAGACGGAATTTTAATGTTTTAATTTTTGAATTTTTCAGATCCCGGAGTATTCCCTCGACGGTGCCAGCGGTTGCGGCGAGTGAGGGGTGGTACTCCCACTCCAACACTACGGAATCTGGATAAAAACTTGGTAAGTTTACGGAAAATTTTGAATTTAATGTCTTTAATAGAAATTGTATGTTTCAGATCGCGGGGGCGTCTCTCGGCTTTTCCGACGGATGCGGCAAGCGAGGGGTCACGCTCCGGATCTGATGCTGTTGAGAAGATGTGAAAATTTAGAAATTATATATTAGTGTAGCTCGTGTCGTGACGAACACACTGATATACGACACTTGTGCGTAGGTGGGATATTTATATAGATAATTGTAAAATTGGGCAGCGATTTATCCACGACGATGTGCTAAGATCAGCGTGTAGTTTAACACAGTCACTTAATTTTGTTATCTGATTATATATTTTAATATCATCTGCATAGGCTAGGCAATTACAATTCAGGGAGTCTAAAAGATCATTTATAAAAATTAAAAAGAGTAAGGGTTCTAATTTAGATCCTTGGGGAACACCAGATGTGGATATAAAAGGGGAAGATTCATAACCTGCCACCTTCTTTACTTTACTACCTTACCTCACCTTTACTTACGATAAGTCGATACTTTACGATAAGTTAATTACAGGGCCTGTTATGGGTTTTTGATTGTTGAGGGATGCTGTTCTTATACTTACATCTTGATTGTAAGACCGTTGTTATATGGCTTTGTCTTTAGGTATTGTCTTGTCAATTTTGTCTCTTTAATGAACACGGAGTGGGAGGATATAGATGCCGTTGTGGATGTGGTGTGAACACTTCATCATTTTGAGGCTAAAAGCTCTTATTATAATAATAATTACTATTATATGGATATCGCGGCTGGAAATTATAACTGTTACGTTGCATATGATATTTTGGTTGTAGTGCCTGTAATCTATAAATATCTAAATAGCCTTCAGCTTCCATCTCTTTTCAAAAAGTAAAGTATAATCATCATCCATGAGAGTTGCTTAATGTATCTCTGGTAAATTACGAATGTCCATGCTCCTAGCAGTATTTTACTAAGTTTCGTAGGTTACCTTAACCACCACTACCGAGTCATATTTTAATCCTAAAGATTTTTAATATAAAATAATCTTTATTGCGTTTCAAAAATTAATTGATTACAAGACAAGTTACACTTTTTTAAGTTTTGAAGTTCTAATTGTAAGGTATTTAATATATGATATCAAAACTCTGAGTAGAACATACTCAGTAATGTCTTAATAGTAAAATGCTTTAACATATTCATATTATAATGGTAACTGTCTACTCTTATGTGCATTTTGAATTACAACACGAATTGTTATACACGATACCTTACGTTTTATTAAAGATATATCGAGTACGCAGTGGTTGGAGTGGCGATAACAGGCTGTTGTTGTACGGTCTGGACTCGCACCGGAGGTACGTCCATATTTGTCGAGACAAATTTTCAGAAGCGTCAACTTTTCACGCTGTGGTGGCACACTAATCGGATGCCATATACTACCATGTAAACTACAATCACCCAACGTCATACGTACAATGTTCATGGAATTCATTATCTGGCTCAACTCCCCAGTATACACTTGAGCCTGTGTCACCGCTATATCATCCTTGGAGTGATATCCTCCCATTATTAAAGCAAAGTCTTGCCACGCCTACTATCGCTAAAATGATAGACTTTCGAGTATGCAAGTTCTAACTACATTTACTTAATTTACCTATCCATCAAAAGTAATCCAAAATACCATAGTACATAAATATTACCAAATAGCTTATAATACGTTTTTGATTCTAACATACAAGTTAATATATTCAAAATACGTATTTAGTTACTTATTACTTACAGAATAACCAAATGCTTACACTGTTATGTCTACGTGAAAGTTTCGTAATTTCAATCACAAGTATGTTGCGCAAATATTTGTAATAATATTGTAGGTACATTAACTAACTTTTAGCTAAGTAAAACAATACTTTATACGCTTTACAAGTTGGCCTATACGGAGGTTAGTTTCCAATATACATATATTAACGCACTTTTTACGATAACCAACTTTAATTTTAAGTGTAAGTAATTTACATAAAATCTAATGGTGTGCAGCTTCGATTATCTATGTAATCAATAATAGGAATAAAATTAATCGATTTGGATCGATTGTCAGTTCTATATAGAAATTGTTTTTAATTAACGGTCTGTAGAAAAACATTTCTTAAAAAAAAAGCAATATTTTTAGCAATCAAAAGTGGTTTTGTATTAAAACAAGGCTAATAGAGACGAAGTCCTATCCCACTTCTGATTTTAGCTACCAGAAGTGGATTTATACAAAAAAGAAAACACAAATCTTTAACACAAAAACTCTTGTTTGTTGCGTAAAGGTGCTGGTTCAGGGGTAGGTTGGTTGATGAAGCTGGTTTCAATGCACTTCACACACGGCGATATATATATATAATATGCACTATATTGGGTTTAGCGTCTATGCGCTTTTTACACCAAACTTCACAATATTAGTGATCGGTTACTAGTAATTCTTGCGACTATGCGAGATATCGTTTTTCGTATCGTCCGCTGTAAGGATCGTGGCATAAGTGACAGTGAATGGAAGGAAGGAAGTTAAGAAATGGATGCTTGTGCGTTTGGAAACCTGAATATACGAGTATAATGCGCGCCAACAACTGTCATTAACAATTAAATAACTCAAGTAACACAATAAATCATTTAAAAAAAACCATGGAAATAGAAATAACAATGTAAATTGGAAAGAACTCACTCAGTACAACGCTAATTCCGACAACTTTCTGGAGCAACAACCGAGCGAGAATGTCATCTCGCTCACTCCTTGGAAAAAGCGAGGAAACTTCATCAGTAAACCCCATCTGACGGCGGCATCTCTGACCGCCTCTACGGTCGGGTAAATTTTTTTCGAGGTGACTTCCTCATTGGTGTGTACCACTTTGGTGTTTGCCGGTCAGTCCTGCCTGTTTACAAGCTCTCTAAGCTGTGGTCTGAATATTATTTTTCTTTTTGTTGAAATGCTTGGGTGATTTGTAGTGGATCCTCTCTCCGGCGGCCTGACGTGTAGTGGCACTATTCCTCTTACATGAGCGTGTGCCAACGCATTCGCCCAGCCGAACATCTTACTTGCTAAGCGCCTGACCAACTCTTCTAAGCTTTCGACTTGCAGGTCTCGGCTATATAGACAGATATTCGCAGACAGTGGCTTTCTACTTTTGAAACAGATTCAATGTGATCTTTTACAGCTTTTATTACCATTTCATTGTACACTTTGCAATGATTTCCGTGTTTCCCTCGGTGGTTTTCTGGAATAATACCGTCATTGAATTTTTAAGCATCAATGACATTCCGTATAGTCCTTGGGGGAATACGTAAGATGTTAATTAAAAATGTTTTACAAACTAGTTGGTGGTGCCGATACGTTCTCGACGACACCGAAGGGGTGTTTCTATTTTATATGAGTGGACTGTATTTGCGTGGGTGCTAATTTTGATACTAAACTATATTGTGATCAGATTTGACGATGTTGACAAGACTGGGAGGGAATTGGTACAACGATGAACTAAAGTATACAGTATATAGTTGAATTAATATTATGTCTCAAAATGAGCAGAAGCAACCTTAAACTACCTAGAAAGACGTTCCTACTAACAATTAGAGATATTCAGAGCTCAATTGAAAATAGCATATAATAGCGCGTCAGGTAAGCGCACCGCTCAGCTGCACGCAGCGTTCGAGCAGGTAGAAAAGAACTTGCTGGGCTCCAATGCACATAACTTCGTCAATTTTGCTCCAAAAAAAAAGAAATTTTTACATACCCTATAATTCACACCAATTTTTAGCCCTTTAACTTGTAGTGGTAATGCTGACAACGATTTTTGTATTAAAAAGCACTACGTAGTTAGCTACAGCCCCCACTCGAGTCAGTCGTTGTAGAGCCTCTGTCACTAACCCATGTCTACTTTTACAAAGCAATAATTGATTATTAGTGTATATTTTGGAGTATTATTTTCTCCACCCTACACTCGCACATCAGGGACACGAGAACAACATAATAACACCCTACACATAAAAGTGGTGACCCCGACGTGATTTAGAAAACGTGATTTAAAATAGGACGACGTATAGTGTGCATTGTCGAGTGTAGGGACGCAACGACTCACGGGTTAGAAAATAGCGACTGAGTGTCATCAAAAAGTACAGTGTAAATAAAAAAAAATTGTTAAAATAAAAGTAATTGTCAAACAATGAAGGCATATCTGCCGTGTCCTTGACCACGCGCATTCCAGAATTATGGAAAAGATCGCCTAAATTGTGGTTCATCCAGACGGAAGCGGTACTACACCCTCAGAAAATGTCAGACGAGGCGAAATACCAGGTAATAATAACAAAGTTAAGTCGAGACGTCATTGAACAAGTAACAGACATACTTATAAATCCGCCGGCCATGCAAAAATATGATAATTGGATGGTTGGGGATATCGATTTCTTGAAGTTATGTGCTATGTAGATATCTGGCAGGAAGGTTTTTGTGACGCTTGCTGTGGTTCCCTCGGTGTATCTCCGGGTCCACTCCTGAAGAGTATCCTCGCGGATTTGCCTCTTCATGTATGAAATCGGGCACTGGTCGTAATATGGTTGAGTCTTTATATGTAAAGCTGCATTTTTGGCTAGGTCATCCGCTCTCTCGTTTCCAGGTATTCCCACATGGGCCTTAACCCAGTATAACGAGATGGATTTCCCTTTTTGCCTGGCGTGCTGTATGTTTTCGTTCGTTTGTACTGCTAGTGGGTGTCTAGTTTCGCTATTGCATACGGTGTCAAGTGCGGCTCTGGAGTCACTGAATATTCCGTAAGATTGTTCAGGTCTCTCTAGGGTCGCTCTTGTTGCTTCTTGAAGGGCCAGGAGTTCGGCTTGATACACTGTGCAGTGAGACGACAGTTTGAATTTTTTGGATCTGATTTCGAGAACTCCCAGTCATCCGAATTGGCTATGTTATTATCATTTCCGTTACAGGCAACGGGCAAACAAATGTGTCCAGCCTTGTAATGGGAAAAAAGACGAGATGAATAAAAATGCGGAAAACTAGAATCGGTGCAGTCAGCGACGGGAGGCTTTGACCGAATATATACTAATCACCGTCTAAGCGTTATCGACAGGAAATTGGGATTACAATTTTTAGTGGACAGTGGTGGAAACGTATCAGTGTTACCGCGTCATACAACAATGATTTCCGTGTTTCCCTCGGTGGTTTTCTGGAATAATACCGTCATTGAATTTTTGATGCGATGCGATGCGATGCGATGCGTTCTCGACGCCACCGAAGGGGTGTTTCTATATGAGTGTACTGTATTTGCGTGGGTGCTAATTTTGATACTAAACTATATTGTGATCAGATTTGACGATGGACACAAGACTGGGAAGGAATTGGCACATACCTCATGTGTTGCAGTTTCACGTGGCTAGCCGGTTAGGTGTTTGTTCTCGATGCACTCCACGGATTTTTCTCCGTCACAACACGGACACTAAAGTCTAGATGCAATGAGTTTCACACAACAATTATTGATTATAAAGTTTGTCGGTACGCACTATATGCGGAGCGAAGCGTTTATTCCCACACACTCGACCAAGCGAAAAATCAAAGTGTTTTTGCACGCGGCGCGGTAGCGTCTTCGGCGTGTTTGACGCGTCATGACTCTTGTATGCATGTGCCACAGGAAGGGGTAATTTTTATCGTCCGTTTTATTATCGAAGGTTATTAACTCCGGGTCGTCCCTTACAGCTTTGGGCACCGATCATTGCACCTAGGTTTATTACGATTGTATTTATACTTCTGAAAGTCTTTAATTTTAAGGGGGGTAGGGTTATTTCGGTGAAAAAAATGCATATTTTCAAGATTTTTTTAGAGATACGGCTAGTGTGAGTTTATTTACTTAATATACATATAATAGTACAACATTTAAACAATATTCTGCCAAATTTTCAGCTCCAAATATTGAAAACTAAGCGAATGACAGTCAATTTTCGGAGGCGCCTCGAAAAAAAGGTGTTTTGCGGTGTCCAACATAACTCACAACTCAATCATCTGAAACGGAAAAATCAAAAGGCATTCATTGAAGGAGATGTTTTTCTAGGTAACAATGAACTTTTTCGTTTTTTTTTATTTTTCGATTTTTGGTAGCACTTTGAAGCTGGAAACCCGATTTTCGCTAAAAAAAATGGACCTATTTGTTATTGTAAAATCAATAATTAAAAAAAAACAAAAAAGGTCTCGTCAATATCTGTTGAATTATATAAAGAAGAGCTGTGCAAAATTTCAAAGCGATCGGTCTTATAGATTTTGAGTTATCGTGGACAAGGACTTCAAAAATTACAAGTTTCAGAAAAGCGCTTTAAAGTTTTGCTCATTAAGAAATTTAACATAAAACCCGATAATTTTTTTATACTCAAACAGAGTCGTCAATACTAGGTCCATAAAGCAAAAAACCACCTTTAAGAAGATCCAGAGCATCTTTTTGTCCTTGTCTGCGTGAAATTCTCTCTTCTTTAACGTTGTGTGCCACTTGCTCCTCTGCTCTACTGATTCGCAACTCGTCAGTTCCCAAAGTTCAGAAAGTATCCCAAAAAAGCCATCACATTATGCTAGACTAGAAAACTATGTTATTTGGAGCCTATATATCGTACTATATCTGATGTATTAAACGCCTATAAACAACGTTGTAGTAACATAAATATACGTGGTACTTGCCTCGTTACATGCGAAACATCACTATCGCACGAGATTTGAAATGGGAGGTTTTGGATGGCTTCATACCCCGACTAGCGACATCGATGATCGCGCGATTCGTCGAGCTTCCCTACGATCAAGGGAGCTTCGCTACACACGAGACCCCCGGACAAACGCTATAAGCACTCACCACAAGACCTATCACCAAAGAGGAAGACTAGAGAAAATCAAGGACTCGAAAACAAATTATGAAAACGAACCGCTCATAACAGAAAATGAGCGACAATAAATAACAGGACTGGCCCGCATTGGCATGCCGCGAAGACAAATACTGAAAGAGACATATCCACTACCACAAAATCTGAACCATAAGGGGTTGCATAGAGAACGCCTTTGTATGTCTTCGAGTCACCGTCTCCGATGTAGTTACGATATTTTATCCCAAATTTTTTCAACGACCGTTTGAACATTTCTATAATTGCTAATACCTCCATGTGTACAAAAATACTTATTGTAATATTCCCGAAAACGAACAATATAAGTTATATGCAGCAAACGGTACAGAGATAAAAACTTATGGTATGCATTGTATGGTTTTAGATTTAAGTCTGCGGCGAGCGTATCGTTGGATTTTTATACTAGCGGATGTGAAGCAACCCATATTAGGTGCTGACTTCTTAGCTAGTCATAATTTGTTAATAGATTTAAGCGGACGCCGATTGATTGATCAGACTACTAATATAAACGCTTACTGGCTTACGCAATACGGTCCGTCACGCTTACTAGCTTACGCAATACGGTCGGTCACGCTTACTGGCTTACGCAATACGGTCCGTCACGCTTACTAGCTTACGCAATACGGTCGGTCACGCTTACTGGCTTACGCAATACGGTCGGTCACGCTTACTGGCTTACGCAATACGGTCCGTCACGCTTACTAGCTTACGCAATACGGTCGGTCACGCTTACTGGCTTACGCAATACGGTCCGTCACGCTTACTAGCTTACGCAATACGGTCGGTCACGCTTACTGGCTTACGCAATACGGTCCGTCACGCTTACTAGCTTACGCAATACGGTCGGTCACGCTTACTGGCTTACGCAATACGGTCCGTCACGCTTACTAGCTTACGCAATACGGTCGGTCACGCTTACTGGCTTACGCAATACGGTCGGTCACGCTTACTGGCTTACGCAATACGGTCCGTCACGCTTACTAGCTTACGCAATACGGTCGGTCACGCTTACTGGCTTACGCAATACGGTCCGTCACGCTTACTAGCTTACGCAATACGGTCGGTCACGCTTACTGGCTTACGCAATACGGTCCGTCACGCTTACTAGCTTACGCAATACGGTCGGTCACGCTAAGTAGCTTACGCAATACGGTCGGTCACGCTTACTAGCTTACGCAATACGGTCGGTCACGCTTACTAGCTTACGCAATACGGTCGGTCACGCTTACTGGCTTACGCAATACGGTCCGTCACGCTTACTAGCTTACGCAATACGGTCGGTCACGCTTACTAGCTTACTCAATACGGTCGGTCACGCTTACTAGCTTGACATCACATACATGCCGGGGTTCGAACCTGCGGACATCGGATTGTTATTATTCTACTGTTCAAACCGCCAGACCACCACAACTTACACAGGCACATTTACTGGTAAATGGTTACCGTCGCCTATAGACGACTGTACAATTTAAATTAATTATTAAATTGTACAATTTATTTATTTACTAGCGGGCCCGGCGGACGTTATCCCGCCCTGATAATGAAATAGACCTTGAGAAATTATATACCTAAAACTTCCTCTTGAATCACACTATTAATGAAAACCGTATGAAAATCCGTTCTATAGTTTTTTGAATTTATCGCGAACAGACGGACAGACGCGGTGGAGAGCTTTGCTTTATAATATATAGTGGTTAGTATCCAAAAATAAAAGTAAAAATTTAGGTATAATTTTTTTTGCCTTCAGTCGAGAATATGGTTCAAGCTATGTTACGCGATCAGGGCGCTTCAGCAAAACACCCGGTAAATATTTGCCATGAGTAATCGTATAATAGCGATACGAAATTGTTATGAAATAGGACAGTATAATGTCGTATAAGCATTTTATTTAAAACAAATGGATATGTTCGCGAAATTGTTTCATCATTTTTTTTAAATTACTCAGTAGTAACGAGACATTAAATTAGTTAAACATGGGCTCCAATCAAACAAAAAAAAACGTGGTTATAAACGAGAATATCTCTAACGTAGCAGCAGTGTCTAAAACAGTCAATATTATTACCATAACGGTCATAGTGATGCTACTGGGGTAGTATTGAGTATGTGCTACTGTTATCTGAAAAATCGCTGTAAAAAAAGTGTACGGTCCTGGTTAAGAAAGGTATTCGTTACTGGTACAGTTGCTATACCCAGTATTAAAGTGGAAACAAGGCAGAAACAAGGAAACCATTCACAATCCTCACCAAAAGTTACTGTGTCTTGATTATTTTTTCATGTCTTGTCATGTCTTGATCAATCATTAGCATAGCATTAGCATACATTTTTGTAATAAGTAAATTCAATTTTTCTACTTTTGTATTTCTACCGCGACAAAATTGTGAATCATAAACAATGTTTGCGATGCTAGCGCATTACTATTGTTATAATAACACTACAATGGAATCTTGTCGCATGATATTTTTGTACTACTAAGCGAATGTAATTGTGTAATGTGTAATCATAGTTGTAAACCTTTTGTTTAATTTTAAGTATATAGTGACAAAGGGGAGGAATATTGTAGTGGTAATGCTGACAACGATCTTTGTATTAAAAAGTACTACGTAGTTAGCTACAGCCCCCACTCGAGTCAGTCGTTGTAGAGCCTCCGTCGCTAACCCATGTCTACTTTTACAAAACAATATATATTGATTATTAGTGGTATATTTTGGGAGTATTATTTTCTCCACCCTATACTCGCACATCAGGGACACGAGAACAACAATAATAACACCCTACACACTAAAGTATGATCAATGTTTTTCAACGAAAAGTCGATTTTTAACGTAGAAAAGAAAATTACAATCTTGTTTTTTTTAGGGTTTTTGAAAAATGTCAATTAGCAAAATTTGTCAGAACATGTATTTTACACCCCTCGATATTCAGGATTTTTTTCAGATTTTTTGAAGTGGTGGAACAATGTCAAAAAAATTAAAAACTCATTTTTTCCCTGACATTCGGCGTTTTAACACACTTTTATTTTTTTTTTGCTGGAAAAAATACATAGAAAATTTCTTTTTTACCAGAAATTTATCTTTTTAAAAGATAAACAATAAATCAGGAACAAAAGTAAAAATACTATAAATAATTCAAAACACATTTGGAGGTGAATTTTATATTTTTCGAGGCAACCGGGAATAATTTTGAATTAGGATACAACAAAAATAAAAAATTTAATAGAAACAATAACTTGATTAGTCTTCATCACTGTCTTCATTAACTACGACACTAACTTTCTCATCGATAAACAGACGACTAAGTATCTCAGCAGGTTTTACAATTTTAGCTAAATATCGAGCGTAAGATAAATAATAAATAATAGCAGCAATGTGTGAGCAACATCCAACAGTACGTCTACCATTTGCCCAGTCACAACAATATCGAGTTATTCCAGAGATATCATTCTTATCTGGCTGATATTCAATGAAACAACGATATGTTTTTGAATTAATGTGTCGAGATCTGACTTCCAATTTTCTAATATTAGGAGTGATCAGTAAGTAATGAAGCTTTAGCATTCCGTTTTCATCCATCATTTCAGCTAAGTACGACACCGCTTGAGACATTTGATATGATCCAGTAAAAAGAATTTTGAGTTCATGTTCAGTTAATTCAGGAAAATCAGTTAATACATCTGAAGTTATTGCTGCAAAAGGAACTTTTTTTTTGCCCAACGATTCGTTTCTACCTCCGAGACTAAGGTATTATCATGGTCTTTTTTTGAGTTCATGGCAGCAATAATTTTTTCAGAAAGGTCGAGATCAGAATCAAGTCTCGTACAAAATTCATTGTTCAAAAAACAAGCGATTCTGCAAAAAACACTCGTCTTTGGAAGCAATTTGTTGTCCAATTTATGATCTAAAAGCCTATACTTTTGTTTGATTATGCCATGAACTGCTTCAACAACCCAACGGACTTTAGTAACGAAACGGGATTCATTTGATTCATTTGTTTGTAGTCAGTTGATTACGTTTTCCTTTAAGGGCAGGCATTAGCACTTTGAAGCCTGATTCTTCTAAATTTGCTATTACATCCCGAAAACCACGATCAACTACAATGATGTCATCTTTTTTCAGCAACTTAATCAGACCAGTTGGGTCATTTAAAATGACTTTCATTATTTCAGCATCGCTCATATTAGCTGTGTATGGCCCAAGCATGTCTATAACGAAACCATTCGTAGTGCATATCGTGAATGGTTTGCACAGAGGGACTTTCTTTTGACCAGAATATGATTTCCTCTGATATTCATTATTTGTACTTTTTTGATGACGAATATATGTACCATCGCACATGAATATCAACTGTCTCTATCAACAACAATCTCTTACTTGATAAAACTTTTTAGCAGTATTTGAAGTATTGGCGAGTAAATTCTCCCGGCTGATAGCATGAATTCCAAAACAGTGAGGCATAACATCTTTTTCAAACGAATATATTCACAATAGTCTGACACCATTTGATCTCGAGCTAAGCGAAAAACGGAAGATATCACTGCGTTTGAATTTCCAGTACGTAATTTGAATAAAAAAACAACAAGAGCTTGAAAGACATTACGATTGACTGATTTTCTCATTGACGTTAACATTTCACTAAGTTTTATCAATTCATCCCAGCTTAGACCCGTAAATACCCCTAACTGGATGTTTAGATTCTCTTCGTCCTTGTTAATCGATGGTGTTTATTTGCTTTGCTAATAATGTCAGCATTACTGTATTTATTAGTGTCTACAAAAATTTTATTTTCCCTTGATTTTTCTATAAACGCGATTAAATGCATTAGCATCATCAGCTTCCCACTTTCTTTAACTTATTTTTGCTTTTTTCTCCCAATTACCACCTCAGCAATAGGCAACGCTTATTCTTGCTATTTTGTCCCATTTTTGTCTAAAAGGGCAATCTCTGTCAAGAGCATTGTGGGTCTTGTTTTCCTCCTTCCCGAGGCAGCAATTTTTGCAGCTTAGGGGGCAAGCCTTCCTTGTATACTTGACAGTCTTCCCTACGATGATCTTCTCCACAGTGACAGCAGCTTTCCTTTGTCTCACTGCAGATCCTCTTTCCATGCCCGTACTCCAGGCATCGCATGCATTGCACGAGAGGAGACTGATCCGCTACCACTACTCTTTGCAAGTCTATATAGACTTTGCCCGCCGCGGTCAGTCTCCCCCACACTTTCGGCGACACCTCGAGCACGAGATGGTTGGTATGAGGATTTCTTGTTTTTCTCTTGAATTTTATAGAGATCCTGCAGTCTTCATCTGGCATATCGAAGATCTATTTGTTCTGCTTTTTAAGCAACGTTATTACTTCTTCGTCTGTGTTCATGGAGAGGACGTCCCTTACTAGGACCAAAGGATCCTTGTGTGGCCTCTTTTATGATGAGTGAGGATTCCTGTTCCTTTAGTTTTTGCGTGATCTTTTTCGCATTCTCTTTAGTATTGTACCCTAGCACCACTTTTTGGTCTTTAGCCTTCCTTATCCTATCAACGCAGAGCCCAGAACGTTTGGCATCGACTGCTGTTTTAATATTATTTATGACGTCCCCACTCGTGTCCATATCCATTTTAGAGGATACTATTATGGAATACGTTTTTTGACGCGTCATGTTTTTTTTTTTTTTTTATGTCATAGATGGCAAACGAACAGATGGGTCACTTGATGTTAAGTGATCACCACCGTCCATGGACACTAACAACACCAGAGGAATCGCAAGTGCGTTGCCACCCTTTTGGAGGATGGGTTTGGGGAGGGAAATGGAGAGGAGAGAGGAAAGGGGAGGGGAGGTGGGTTTCCGGCGCTATCACTGACCGAACGAAACGCAACAATGCAAACACTGTTACTTCACGTCGGTGTTCTGTGAGAGGGTGGTACTACCCCGGGCGAGGCGACCCATTCATGCTGAAACCAGTAATAGTTTCAGCGTGGCTCTACCACCATGAGTTTCAGCGTGGCTCTACCACCATGTTTTTGTGGTTTAGGCCTTCGGCTCTTCCTCTAGCTACGGTTAGTAGATTTTTAACTTTTTCCTGTATATTTACTTTTTCTACGTTATCTAACTTTTCATTTATTCATTTTAACGCTGTATTAATTTCCTGTGTTTTATCCTTTTTATTTGATTTCTTCTTTCTTCCTCTTCTTTTATTATCTTATATACGCCCTCTATTATTATCTATATCTACATATAAACCTAGACTCTTTATAACACTGTTTTTATGCTAGTTTTTAAGTTTCCAGAATTATCCAACTGCAGTTTAGCATCTTGGAACAATTTTGTGGCAACACTCTTCGAATTCGTAGGGCTATTTGCTTGTTTCTCTTGTTGCATCACCTCCAATTTTTCCTTAGCCGACATTCGCTTTCTTGATTCCTCTATATTCCCAGCAGTCGAGGTCATTTTATATTAATAAAATTTAAATATGGTTTTATATTGTATAAATTTGTCAATAATTTATATTTATCCTATTTAATGCTATTCTATTAATATTTGTCTTTTAAGATTTGTCGTTTGTAAACTTTATATTTTAAAGATTGTCTTTCTAATAATATAATTTTCTATAGTCAGTTTTTTTTTGTCAATATTTAGTTTCAAATATTGATCCTCCTTTTTCTGCTTCCTACAAGCCCCAGAAGTAGTAGGTGGTCTAGTCAAGTTACTTAAACTCTACACTACCCAATCCAACCACAATTTCGCACACTTTCCAAACTTAAAAATTTTCGAGTACGAATATCCACATACCCGGGAGAGACAAATGGGTGTGGTGGGCGTTACCGTTTTCGATTTTAGAGTCCGAATTTTGCAGTTCTTTCTACGGAATCGCCTTCAGAACGTCTAGAACTATCCCGGAAAACGAAAAACTCCGGCAAATTCGGGTGAGTTTTTCCGAAAATTTGGAAAATGTATGAATTCATTAATGTTTTTATTTATTTCAGATCCCGGAAGCGTCCCTCGACTATTCTAGCGGGTGCCGCGAGTGAGGGGTGATGCTCCCGATTGGATGCTGTTCAAAAGTATTGATAATTAAATTTAGAAAATTTTTAAACTAGGAAATTCGTCAAAAATTTAGATAATTCGGGTTTTTCTAACAGGGTTTGTCTGTGTGGCGCAGACCGCGACGAGTGACGGCATGCGACACTTGTATATATACTTATGAAGATTATATAAGAAAATTCAAAAATTTGGCAGCCATCGATAACCAGATTGTTGCGGTTGCGGTGGTCGGTAACCTAAAATTAGGTAGGTAAAATTTGCTGTTAAAACTGTTGTTGTGGCTTCGTAATAAATGTAGGCTGCACTAAATTATTACCTACCTGTCTGATGTGGTCTGCCACTGGGTTTCTAAAGACTTGTGGTGGAGTGGACCTAAATAATAATTGCTGTGGTGTGTGTTGTGAAAGAAGTTGAAACATTTTTGATCTTAAATTTAAATTTCTTGGAAATTTACTTCCTCTGACACATGTGACAATGCGTCTTCTCGTTTGTGGATTTTTAAAACTAATGAACCTTATATGTTCCGGTAAATTATAGGGAAAAAGTTTAATGAGGTATTATTATAAATGATCTTTTTCGCTTCTATTACTTGTTTAGAATTACTCTGGTTAACTTTGGACAATAAGATGGTTCGAACGTCCTGTATACGGCTAAAGAAATCTAAGTTTGTTTACTTTTTGAATTTTTAAAGTTTCAAATTCTATGGCAACACATTCTTCACTACGCAGATCGAAATGTTTGTTGGGTAAGTAAATCTTTTAATTGTGCCCATATCTCGTCTAAATCACCTCTTTCACTGATTAATTCAGCTGCCTTGCTCTGCGGTATCTGCGGTACCTTGAAATTTTTGGATAAATTGGTGTCTCCGTTAAGTTCTGGAATTAAACTTAAAACATCTTTAGGTGGTAATAATGAACTATGCGTTTGAATCGGTAACGGAGTAGGTCCAGGCACGGGTGCGGCTTGTATTGCTGCGCCAGGAATTTGCGCGTAAGCAATGGTAGACGAGATATGTTGCACGATATAAAATTACAAATTATAAGATATCATTATAACTAACAACAGGGAGAGGACGCTGCAGTCCTTGTTGTCAACACCTTAATAGTCCGTGTTAAAAAAATAATTTAAAATTAAAATAGTGTCTAAATCTTTACAGTACGCGGAAAGCGGCCATGAAATACTATTCGGTGGAAATATACAAGTACCATATTAATACGTAAAAAACGCCATAAACATTGAAAATACATAGTGACAGTTAGCATCAAAAACACCTTAAATAACCTTCAAGGAGCATCAGAAGTGGATTCCATTAAACTGCAAGTACAGTACAATTACTACTGCGGCATATTTGAACTTTCTCTGCAAATATATCAAAAAACTATAATATAACTATAAATTATAACCTCAAAGAAAACAAACATTACGGAGCAATTAAGCAAAATTCAATTATAGCGCTATCTATTACGAAGTAGCATAAAAACTTTACTACTCAGATAACATTAAAAAAAAAAAACAAAGATTATTTATAAAATCTAATTAAATAGCAACACCTAGTGAAATATATAAATACTAAAAGGTGGAAGAATTAAAATCTATATTGCAAAAGATACAAAACGATATGTTAGAACTGAAACAACAATAAATAAACCAAGACAAGGATATTATAACAACAAAAGAAGAAATTATCTCTAGTTTCGAGGAGTACGACCATGGAAAAATCTTCTTTTCTGAAAAACAAATATAATGCTATAGAGGATAAGATGCAAAACCAAGAACGCAGACGTTATTTCTTGGAGAAACAAGCTCGGCAACGAAATCTTATAATTTTGGTGTGGATGAGGTCGAAAATAGCTATACTGACATTGAAAATTTAATCATTCAATTTATAAAAAACAAACTACACCTAGATATCAGTAATCAAAATATATAATCAGTTCGAAGAATGGGCAGGAAGGCCACCAAAATACGGCCACTGATTATCGCCTTCACAATACTTGGCAAAAAAATCGAAATATTACGTAATATAGAAATCATTTGTTATGGGTGCTGAAAATGCTGCGGTATAACCTGTTTTTTCATTCTTATTTGTCTTCTTATAACAACACTCTTTACTGACATGTCCATACTTATTACAATTAAAGCATCTAGGGCCTTTATTATTTTTTGATTGAGCATATTTGAGCTGATTATTGATTTTTTGGTAGTGTGGATTTCTATTTTTTGTGTAAAATGCAGTAGTGTCAGATCTCTTTACTTCTTGGAAGTAATTTTGTTTTAATTAAATCTGCACTTATTTTTACACATGAGCTCTCTAAAGCCATTATCATGAGACTGTATTCATTCGGCAGCCCAGCTAGCATCAGTGTCCCGAGCCATTCATCATCAACCGCAAAGTTTATATTTCTTAACTTATGTGCTGAGGACATGATCTTATTTATATAATCTTCAATGCTCATACTTGAATCTAGTGTTGTGTTTATCATGCCCTTTAATAAACCAACCTTTCTTAGCAGTCCGGAGTCTTCAAAAGCTGCACTTAAGTTATTCCATACTTCCTTAGATGTCTTTGCTTCCTGTACATGTATATATATTTTTGGATCGATAAGGAGTATTATTTTGGATTTAGCTTTTATATCCGTTTCTCTTCCCAACACTATTTCCCACAAATCTTCATGCTGTAAATACGCTTTTACAGCAAAACTCCATGTGCACCAGTTCTCTGGGTCAGTAAGCTTATCAATCGACATCAGAGAGCCACTATATGATGACATTGTGATGCTGGAAAAAAAAATGCTGAAAGGCAAACTCGCGTGCGACGTGACACTTTTGTAGGTTAAATTCACTGAATTAGTTTTTTTACCAAAATGTACTTTTATTCACTGTAATTTTACTATACAGATACGGCTGGGCCACTAACCTGATAATATGAGACACTTGACTGCACTTAAAGGTTTAATTTATAATATATTATTATAAACTAGACGGAGCACACAATGACTTGTGACACATAACGATGCAAGAGAGAGAGCCACGATTTTGTTACATAGCAGAGTCGCGATTAAGTCGATTGCTAATATGTTTCTAGCAGGCGCATATTACAATTGGTTTGCGCTCATAATTTCATCAGCTATTAAAAGTGCGATATTATAAGATGCCCTCAAACCATCATAGCTTTTTTGTGAAGTTGAAGCAAACATATTATCCACCGTTGGTCTCTTCTGATCTATTTCCTTAATTTTTTGAAAATATATCAAATCTTTACCCGATTTCTCAGGGTGACAACTTTTCAGATGACCCTCCAACTTGGAGGGTTTCATAGAGTCATTACTTAAAATTCTGTTACACAGAAGGCACATAGGCAATCGTTTGTCGGAGGTTGACAGAATGCCAAACTTCAAATAATCAACACTGTATAGTAGACATTTTTTTTTAAATCAGCCATTTTTAGATTTTTAGTAACAGTTATCTGGGGAAAAACTACAAATTCCGTTAATATAATATGATAAGACATAGATACCGAATTGATTCCTTGTGTAAAATCTTCAGAAATCTTTTATAATATTTCAACTTCTAGAAACATATGTCATCATTCATTTAGTCGTGATTTGGATACTGGAATACTGAATCACGGAATTAATTAATTTCCTTGGTATGGTATTATGTTTTCTAAGCCCGCCTGATTAAGCTATCGTCCTTGAGAAGTTGATCATTCGTTACCAAGCACCTAACACACAGTAACATCTAGGAAGCCTTTTAAGTATAACGGAAACATAATGTGACCGCTCCCTCCCTCTCGTCAGCAAAAGTAAACCAATGCTTATTAGAAAGAAAGAAAGATATATTTATTCAATGCATACAACACGTACTTACAAGAATATACATAAATACAAAAAGCAAGAGAGACAAGTGTTGCATGTGGTGAAAGGTCTTTGTCTCAGCACAAGCTGCAAGCTTCCATGTGGAAGCGTTGCAGCGCTGGTTTTCAGATAAAGCCTGCTGTATATTAATATATAGACGTAATTACAATTACACGGACGCATTTACATGATAATTACAAATTAATATTACACATGCCCTTAATATGTAACCTAATACCGTCTAATACGATACAATAAAGTTTATGGTAAAGCTGTGGAATTAGATATAATTTTCAAATGATTTCGCACTAGTTCAGAGATCATATGATGTAACAAGTTTATTAAGCAATCTCAGTATCTATATCTATATCTCAGTAATCTAAGTAATCTTAATAAGAGCAATCTCACACCTCACCTCCCTCCCCATGCTTATGTAATATCCGTATTTTTTAATCTATTCTAGTGCCCTTAGTATTTCGTGGGCAGCAGTTAATAAGTCTATAGATAAGGAATCTATATCTATATAAGACAATACTTTGATAGGTTGCGGAATTGTAATAAAACTAATGCGTTGCTCTGTAAAAAGGGTATTTTAATTTAACACTTGCGTTCACGCACTATATTATATTATATTATTTAATTTAATATCAATAGTTACCTGTAAAAAGGGAAACGACATTTAAAGTTTATTATTCCACTATTAATCGTTTTTATTATAAATCTAAATTTTATTATAATCACCACCACAATCACCGTTAGTTGTCGAATCTCAACATGACTACTTTTACTATGGTGCTATTATTATGTTACAGCGCCATCTAATGAAATACGTAAGTACCTGGTGACTGCTTTAACGACTAACAGCTGTACAAATTAAAGAAATACTATATTTAAATACTAGTTTATTTACATCTCCCTCCTTTAATAAGAAAATTTTCGCCAAAATTTTCATTTATCTACACAAAAGTACTTAAAACGAAATTTTACAATGTTATAAAAAGTGGATAAAATTTGTTTTTATTTAAGTATAGGGATAAGTTTTGTGACATGAAAAAGATTTGATTCTGACTTTTTGTGACCTGTATTGATTTTATATACGACTAACAGCTGTACAAATTAAAGAAATACTATATTTAAATACTAGTTTATTTACATCTCCCTCCTTTAATAAGAAAATTTTCGCCAAAATTTTCATTTATCTACACAAAAGTACTTAAAACGAAATTTTACAATGTTATAAAAAGTGGATAAAATTTGTTTTTATTTAAGTATAGGGATAAGTTTTGTGACATGAAAAAGATTTGATTCTGACTTTTTGTGACCTGTATTGATTTTATATATTGAATTTGATATCTTTTCAATAATTTTAAATGGACCAATTTTCAGTTCATCTAATTTACTTCTATTTCGTTTGTTCCCATTCTCTACTTATACCATATCCCCTGTATTGAGATTAAATTGAGTTCTATTTTTATCAAATATTTGTTTATTATAATTATGTGATTTAATTTAATTTTCAACTGCTAGTTTATCTTTTAAAAATCTTAATTCCATTCATTTTCCTTTTTATCTTGTTTTAGTTCATTTGGCAAAAATGAAACATCTGTACCATCTAACAGGTACTTTGGTGCGAAGCCAGTAACTGTATGTTCTGTATTATTATATATATCTACACAGTTATGGGCAATGGTTGTCCATGCTATTTTATTACTTTTTTCATTTATTTTACATCTGTTTTTATTTACAAGCGTTTGGTTAACTCTTTCATTTATTCCATTAGAAAATGGGGCATTTACTGCTGTAAAAATCATTGTTATAGATTTTCCATTTAAAAATGTTTTGAATTGTTTTGAGTTTATACCCGGGTATTGATCAGTGAGAAGCATTCCAATCGTATCCGAATCTATTACCTTATTGATTAGCTTAACAAAATCATTAGCATTTTGTATTTTTGATGTAACAACATAAGCATATATATATATATTTTTTTTTTTTGTTGACCGTGAGCCACTAAAGCCTCCAATCGTGTCTATTGAGACTATCTCAAAAGGTTTTGTGGCGGGACCTAAATGCGACATTAAACCATACTTATCTTGTCCTCTTGTTTTATATTTTATACATATCCACAAGTTTTACAATGTCTTTTAATGTTTTTTGTCAAATTTTTTGCTGTATATATTGTACTTATTTTGTTTTGCATTTGTTTTATACCTAAATGACACATGTTTTCATGTACATCTGTAATAATTTTTTTACTGCAATCTTCTGATAAAATAACTTTTTCACGTTTTCTAACCTTTTTATAGTAAACATTGTGTTTTGATATTAATTTTGATTTATTATTTTTCGTGTTCATTATTTTCCTGATCTTTAACAATATGATTTAATTTTATCATGTTTACAATTTTTAATCGTTCATCTGTATCCTCACTTGAATCTATAACCGGGTTCCTACTTAAACAATCTGCTTCAATATTTTCTTTATTTCTGGAGCATATTTAATTTGAAAATCATACTGGGATAAATAATATGCTAAATCTCCTAATTCATCATCTGTCCTCGATTTAATATTTAAGTTTTCCAATGGTTTATGATCCGAATAAACAGTAAACGACTTACCTATTAGCCAGTATTGCCAATACCTTATTGCTTCTTTAATAGCTAAGCATTCTAGATATTCTGCCTTTTTTTTCTTTTGTACTTGATTTAGCTTTTTTGAGAAGTATGCCACGGGCTTATTCTTTCCATTCGGTTGTTTGCTTTAAGACTGCCCCAATACCTTCTAAAGATGAATGAATGTTTATTGACAAATTCTGGTCAAATATTTCTAGGATGTGCTTTTTTTATATGCTCAAAAGATTTTTGACACTTCGTAGTCCAAATGAATTTCTGATTTTTTCTGAGCAAATTGTGAAGAGGTTCTAAAATTACCGCGCTTTTTGGTATATATTCATGATAGAAGTATATTTTTCCTAAAAATTGTCTAATATTTTTTTGAGTTTTCGGTATTGGGAAATCTTTTATTGAAACTACATTGTCTCTACCCAGATATCTAACTGAATCTGAAGCAAATGTACATTTTGTAAATTTTAGTCTAAAGCCTTCTGTTTTTATAGCTTCTAATAATTGTGTTAGATGGTTAATATGCTCAGAAAAAGTTTTAGAAAATACTAGAATGTCATCTATGAAATTTACTGTAAAATCATTAAGCTTATAATTTCTTAAAATGTTACCTTTGAAAAATAGCTGGTGATGTCTTCAAACCAAAAGATAAACATGTCCATTGATAATGACCTTCCTGAGTTACAAAGGCAGTTTTCTTTCTATCTTCAATTCTTAGCGGGATTGACCAGAAAGCTGAATTGATGTCCAGTGTTGTGAAGTATGTTGGGTTTCTTGTCTTAATCACTAGGTCGTCAATCAATGGAAATGGTTGAGCTTGAGGGATCACTATTTTGTTTAAATCTCTAAAATCTATGCATAATCTTGTTTTTTGTTTTCTTCTTTCTTGAAAGCCAAAGTTACTGGTGCCGCAAATGGGCTATAAGATTCCTCTATAAGACTGAACATTTATAAGGTCTTTTACTACAATATTTGTCCATGAGTAAATCAATACGTGCTTCATATTCTCTGACCGTGCCAATATCGTATTTGTCTTTTGCGAAGATTGATTTATAAGTGTCTATTAGATTGAGTATTTTTGACTTTTGTTTAGTATTCAAATTACTCATATTTATATTGAAATCTTCTTCTTTTACATGTTCATTAAAATTTATTGAACATGAGTTCGTTTCATTTTTCACCTCCTTGGAAGTGTTGTTTTTATCGCCACTTTCATCTATAGGATTTTTTTCTTTTTCTATGTCTTGTCTTTTTTGAGTGATTTTTAAATTCTCGTCTTGGATCAGTCTAAATTGTTTTATGATATCCAGTCCAATAAGAAAATCATATTAAAATTTTTCTCCATCAATTATATAAACATCGGCTTTTTCTTCAATATCAAAGATTTTTATTTTAATTGTTGTCTAACCGTTTGTCTTTTTAACACTTAATTAATGGTGATATTATTCGTTTTTTGTATCATTATGTTTAAGTTCAACATCAATTACAGAGTTGTTTACGTTCTTACTATATCTTTTTTATTATTGTATTCTTCAGTCTGTCTAAATCAGCACTTTTCTTCTGGATGGAATCGAATACCTTTATTTAAATTTTCACAAGTTTTACAGGGTTTTATTTTATCAGACTTTGCTTTATAATCATAGGTATATCTTTTATTCCTGCTGAAATTCTTATTATTTGCTGCATAGTCATGTTTTCCAATTTCATTGTAGAGGCTTGCAGTTGATTTTACTGTTTCTTTATCAATTTTATCTATTACATTTTCTGGTAATCCTATCACAATAAGATTTATCATTGTCTGGATATCGATGTGCTTGTTGACCACTAATAACAGTCTTTCCTTCTTTGTAGCATATTCCAGTAATGATCCCGCTTGAAATCTAAATGTAAACGCATATTTGATTTGAGACCAACCTTTATTTTCATATGTTTCACAAAAGTTGTTCTTCCATAGTGTCCATTCAGAATTCACTGTTAATTTTATTAACATACTGGTATACCAGTCTAAACACTGTTTTTCTAGAAGATGTTTTAAAATTTCAATTTTCTCTTCGTCCTGTGTGATTTCAAATCTTCCACATTCCCTCTCAAATTCACTAATCCATTGGTCAGCATTTGATGTTTTATTTGAAAATTTTTCTATCAAAAACCATTCAGCAGTTTTTCCTATATTTTTTTTTCTGGCACAGTGCTATTAGTGGTATCACGTGAAGACTTTTCTACTTTCGTAATCTCATTTAAATATTGGTCACCAAACTGTAAATTTTCTCCTTCATTTAGATATATTTTCCTTATTCCCATATTTAGAGGAATCCATATTGAGCGTGTTTGGTGTCTTTTTTTTTAATGAGTTTTTAATTTTCATAAAAACGTCTGAAGACCATATGACAGTGTGTTTACTTGCAGGTTTTAACTCATCTGGCACCTCGAACACACGTCCGTCCGTTGTCTCAATTGAGTTTATGCGTATGTTAATGATTATGTCCGGTACCACTATGACATACCCGAGAGGCGAGACTACAACGCCACCCGGGGAACCACTATTGACCTGCGATACCGCGCTATTGACTTTATCGGGGGTGTTACTAATGACCTCGAACGCTATTGGTCGGCTATTCATTATTCACCCCGGTGTGAGACTACATTGGTGGGAGTTCAGCATATAAAGGGCAAGATGTCACTGATCTGCACGCACTCCTATGTGGGAGTTACTGTAAGGCGAAGCTCTGCCCGGATAAATAGTTACAGTGCCTTCAGAGTGTTTATGGACCGTCTACGCCGCCGACGCGGTGCTCCTCCGCGAGCTCTCCGATTGCGACATTGTAAAGTTTCTTTTGCAACTGTCGACATCGCACGAACTTCATTCACGTGAATGCCGGGTGAAGCGCCTCGGCGCCACTCGGGGCTGTACCGCGGCGTATTACAGCGAGTTCTTCGTGCCACGATGCAACCCAGCACTAGTGGTATGCAGCAAAAGGGCCAAACAACAACGACGACCAAGCAAACAAACACGGATACCGAACCCGCACAACCGACGACCCCCGCTATCCCTACAGGACTACCGCGCGTAGAACACCGCCCGCAACCGGCTTCTCCGGAAGACGAAGCGACGCCTACGCGTTCTACTCCGGCTACGAGACAACCGGCCGCCCTAGTGCCGAGCGCCATGCAGACGGTCTCCGCCTACGGGAGCGATCTCTTAGTAATCGCACGATTGATGGAAAGAAAATTCTATCAACTACGATGATTCGTTGGTGTGCTCTCGCCCTGAGAGTGCCGGAGACGGTTATAGAGAAAACTCCCTTGCTACCCCAAGACCAGAAAGCTCTTGAGCTAGCGGCGATAGGAATACTCGACCCTCCAGAAATCACTCATAAAACCTTCTCAACAAGCTCCCTGGGCAGAGCCTGTAGGAGGTTTAGAGAAGAAGAAACCCAGCAAGAAGCTAAACGAATATGTCAAATCAACTTGGACCTTCCACAACCACAAGAAACCCCAAAAACAATAAACACACTGCCTGCGACCCAGCTTCGGAGGCAAATCAGTATGAAAAACGCTCCCCGACAGCCCCCGACGAAACCGCAAAGAATATCCACACCTGCGAAGTCATCGACCTCAACGGTAACACCTGTTGCACGTAAACAAACGGCAACAGGTGTGCCCTTGAAAACGACGCCGACATTGACCCAGATGGCCACAACACGGAACCCGAGAATAACCCGAGAGACGGAGGATGCCGCAAACAGCGGCGCTAGCGAGCCCCGTGATGGACGGTCCTCATCATGGTATAGCCAGTCCCCATCACGGTATAGCCGCTCGAACACTTATGCAGTGGTGACATCTGCGGTCAAAAATACGCAACAAAGCGTTACCGATAGAGAGCCACGCATCGAAAGCAAATCAGGAGGCGCCCTCGTGGAGACCGAGGTCGCCGCGCACGGTATAGCCGCAAACACGGAAATCACACGAACAATTACGGAACCCCAAAAGCGATCGAAATATCCACCGCTAGTTGTCGAAAAACTACCACATTGGACCAAGCATTTTGACACAATAACCAAATAAAAACCAAACAAAACCAATAAACACTCTGAAGGCACTGTGACTATTTATCCGGGCAGAGCTTCGTCTTACAATAACTTCCACATAGGAGTGCGTGCAGATCAGCGACATCTTGCCCTTTATATGCCGAACTCCCACCAATGTAGTCTCACACCGGGGTGAATAATGAACAGCCGGTAACTTCAACCAATAGGGTTCGAGGTCATTAGTAACACCTCCGATATTAGTCAATAGCGCGGTATCGCAGGTCAATAGTGGTTCCCCGGGTGACGTTGTAGTCTCGCCTCTCGGGTATGTCATAGCGGTACCGGACGTAGTCATTAACACTCGTATTCTAGGCAAAGAACCGAACGCGCGTCCCTTTGATGCTGGAGTGCGCTTCCTGCCGGAAGACGACATCGAATACCGCACCATACAGGACTATCTAACAAAACTTGAGAAAACCGAGAATATAGCGTGGTCCTCATACTCATTGCCGTCTGAGATGAACCTAAGAGTGGCAATTAGAGGACTTCCCACTGACACAGACCGCCAGGAAATAACAGAGGACCTCAGAAGCAAAGGATTTGAGGCCGAAGTAGTGAGAAACATCCGGGCGCGTGGCGGCCGCCCGGGGAACGTCTTTTACGTCGCCTTAAAAAGAACGCCCGAACTAATCCCCGCAATATACAAGTTGGACCGGTTACTGAAAATGAAGGGGATTAAAATAGAAGCTTGGAGGGGGAAGACTGGCCTCGCACAATGCCACAAGTGCCAACAGTTCAGGCACAGTTCCCACAATTGTCACAGAAAGCAAGCTTGCGTACGGTGCGGCGGCCCGCACTTCGCGACAGACTGCGATCGCCCTAGAGAGCAGCCCGCGACGTGCGCGAACTGTGGGAGGCCGCATCCGGCCAACCATTCACAGTACCCGATCCGTAAGAGGGAAGCACGCAATAAACTGGCGAGCACTGTGGCCAGGACGGGCCGGAAGGCGCAAGTTCTGCCCGAACGCAACGACGTGACGGAGACGGCACCGGCGTTACTTATGGCGCCGGCAAATCTACCATCGCAACGCGGTAAGGGCGGCGCCACTGAAAAGCGCAACAACAATAACAATAAAAAGAAGAAATCCGCTAAAACAAAAAAGAATACTCAACCGATATCACCAACAGCGCAACAGCTGGAAAGTTGGGCCGAAGTGGCCCAAATGATTGTGAAATTGAAAGGCCTCTTCCACTCGCAGGGGGGTGTAGGAGGACCATCAGCTGCTCTCAGAGGTCTAGCCGATATCATATCCCTCAATGGATAATACACCTCTGAGAGTAGCTCATTGGAATGCCCAATCCCTTAAAGGGAAGAAGAAATTAGTAGCGCACTTCCTCAGGGAACAACGCATAGATATTATGCTAATATCTGAGACATTTCTCAAACACACAGACGTACTCAAGATTTCAGGTTACACAACCTATAGAAAAGATGAGAGAACGACCGCCGGTGCTGCCTATAGGGGGTTGGCAGTACTCGTCAGAAATAGAATAGTTCACCAGCACATCCCACACAAGCATTACCAGTCACTTCATGCGCTAGGGGTGCTGGTGAACTATGCGGGTCGTAATATGAGACTGTTTGCCGCCTACAGACCTCCCGGAAAAATAGCCGGCTCACTTGAAGCCGACCTAGAGGACTTACTAGTTCAGTCACCGGAGCCGATGATTGTCGCCGGCGATATGAACTTAAAACACAGTCATTGGAACTCCGCAAAAACGACAGCGCTGGGCCGACGCATACTCAAACACTCAGAAGACCACGATTATGAGATCGTCGGCCTAGACACACCCACGCACTACTTTTACTATGGTGCTATTATTATGTTACAGCGCTATCTAATGAAATACGTAAGTACCTGGTGACTGCTTTAACGACTAACAGCTGTGCAAATTAAAGAAATACTATATTTAAATACTAGTTTCTTTACATATATATATATATATGGATATAGAAAGGAATCATGTAGTAACTTGTTATACCGATTCTTCAAACTTTGAAAAAGGTAACTATTAAGGAATAAGCATGCAACTGTATTTAATTTAATATTGAACTATTAATACATATGGATATATATATGGATATAGAAAGGAATCATGTAGTAACTTGTTATACAGATTCTTCAAACTTTGAAAAAGGTAACTATTAAGGAATAAGCATGCAACTGTACTTAATTTAACGTTGAACTATTAATACCTCAAGTTTGCAAGTCAAGCGGAGGAACTACAAGAATAAATGTTTAAAAAATAATTTTTAATATTTACTTACTTATATCTGGTAATTTCAAACAAGACGAAATTGATTCACTTTTTACTCGACTTAACTAACAAAGTTCCAATGACAAATGAACATTGTTTGCCTCTAACATACGTATTTTTTAAATATTCGCGAATTGAACAAGTCTGCACAAGTTCAATTGATGCAAGTCTTAACAAGCATTACTAGGGCGAGCCAGAAAGCAATATATATCCATCTATATATATACATCTACGTATATCAAATTTGCAGGTTGTTACAAGTTTATTTATTTATTTATTTTAGGGTCGTCAACATGACAATACATTAGTATACAAAAAAAAGTAGAACTATTATAACACATTATAAATGTAGTCATATTTAAAGACAACCACGGCATGCTCCAACAATAAATTAAGCTTTCATTCAGATTTAATTTCAACAAAAGCACCTATAAAAATAATTTTACAAGGTCATCTCATAATCAATCCCGAATTTTCCCATGACCAATGAATGTACTTATGAAATTCTCTGAAATTGCTCCATATGTTTATCAAATTCTATAAATATTTACCTTTTAGAATTATTACCTATTTGTTTATTGTAAAAAAGTATTATGTAAGTACAAACGCATTATCATTATTATTTATAGGAAGTTCAAATTTTCGACTCGACTTGCTTATTCATTCATTATTGTCGACCCCCATTTGCAGCTCGTGGACCCCCATACTTTGTTTTCGCTACCGTGGACCCCTTGAAGTTCGATATAGACCCCCAGGGGTCCATGTAGATCACTTTAGGGACCTATGCTCTACTATCTAATGGTATAAACCAACAAACATTTACACAAGATTCCAGCCTCCAGAAACCATAACCTAACAAATCACAGTAAAAATAAAGAACAAACCAGGAACCCAACTATAAAAATTGCTACTTTGAATACCAGAACTCCGAGAACCGAGGAAAGTCTTCTAGAATTAGAAACTGCATTGAAAGATTTTGCTCTCTTTATAATTACACAACTAATTTATTGACATACCTACATAACGTCTTATGTACATATACCACAATATCTAAAATTATAAAGAGAGCAAAATCTTTCAATGCAGTTTCTAATTCTAGAAGACTTTCCTCGGTTCTCGGAGTTCTGGTATTCAAAGTAGCAATTTTTATAGTTGGGTTCCTGGTTTGTTCTTTATTTTTACTGTGATTTGTTAGGTTATGGTTTCTGGAGGCTGGAATCTTGTGTAAATGTTTGTTGGTTTATACCATTAGATAGTAGAGCATAGGTCCCTAAAGTGATCTCAAATTTAGCGATAAGTGTCAAGTAAAACGTGAATCTGAAGTAGCCACCGCCTTATCTAACCTAGATGCTAATAAAGGGGCAGGGCCAGATGACAATCCACCAATGTTTCTTAAACGATGTGCTAAATCATTGACCTATCCCTTGACATCGATTTATAATGAATCATTAACAACTGGGATTTTTCCCAAACAGTGGAAGTTAGCTCGAATTTCACCCGTTCTGAAGAATGGTGACCCCTGCGAAGTTTCTAACTATCGTCCTGTATCTATCCTTTCTGCTTTCGGCAAAGTTTTTGAATCATTGGTAGTTAAAAAAGTTTATTGGCATGCCAAGCAGCTACTCCACCCTGCGCAGCATGGCTTTTTGTCTAAAACATCAACAACGTCTAATCTGCTATGCTTTACTAGTGACGTTGCAATGTCTTTAGATAAAGGGAAAGTGGTACATGCAATATATACAGATTTTAATAAAGCCTTTGATCTCATTACCCATGACTTATTATTACGTAAAATGATGAATTTACGTATTCATGATTCTCTACTTCGATGGTGTGAGTCATACTTAAGAAATCGTTCCCAGTTAGTTATGGTCCAAAGTTATGTGTCACATATGACCACTATACCATCGGGTGTGCCACAAGGATCACACATGGGATCGTTGCTGTTTCACTGAAATTTTATATCAGGTGGGAATTTCTACTTTACGTGAATTACATAAAATTAAAAATCATTTGTGAATGACATTCGTAATGAAAATATCCCACACACGTGATGATTAATTTTCTACATAAACAGGGAAAATGACTCTAATATGACAATTTAAGGCAATATAATATGTTTAGTACACTTCTTCTTGGAAGCGTTGCCCCTAACATTTTGTAGCAGTGAATATTCGTCCATTCAGCCGTACCTATTATTTATTTCTCAAACTTTGCCTTGAGATCTGCTGATATATCTTTCTTTTTATATCATAGGAGGCAAACGAACTGGTCATCTGTTGTTAAGTGATCACTACCGTCCATAGACACTTGCAACTTGCACCAGCGCGCTTCATGCTGCGTAAATGACTCAGACTCGTGAGACGTGGTGTGGCGCTGACTATCAGCATTTAAACGTGCTTGACGTTGTGTTAAAGTTTCTGATGCGAGAGATTCAGCACGACGTTGGCTATCAGCAGTAAGGCGTATCTCACGTTGCATGAACGTTTCTGATGAACGTGAATGGGTATGACGCTCACGATCCACATTCAAACGGAGCTCACGCTGAACAGATGTTTCTGATGCGAGAGACACGTAATAGTGATGTCGTCCAGACGCTAGCCTTGTTTGTCTTTCATCATTTGTTTCTTGTGAACGCCCGTTGTTTTGACCTTTTAGCGCTTCTTGAGTATTGGGAAAGATTAGACCTCTTTCTAGAAGGCATTTCAAAAATCAAAAACGTTAAATAATTAACAGCATATCACCTATCGATACGATTTACATACCCAAATTAGGTTGTCTAGTCGGGTATTCACAACCCTGAAAAACCTAAACGATTCCAAGATTCAACAAAAGACAACAATTATTATTATCATTTCATTTATCAACATAAAACAGGGTTTTACCTATTTTACATATAATTCAATGTGATTATTATGTAGCCTTATGTTTTCGAAAAAAATCTTGACACCTAGATTCAGGTATTACGCTTTCTTTATCAACGCCATCTCTGGTTACATTTTTGAAAGTAAAAACTTTAGTTGTTATCTTATTTTTGGCAGCCGCCGCGCTGTCCACCATAAAGATTATATATCCTGACATATAGAAATTATATGTCAGACAAATGAAATATGAAGATGAGAAGATTAATGTCAGAAATATGCATTTCAAATTATGAATACACTAGCGGGCCCGGCAGACGTTATCCCGCCCTGATAAAAATCCTTGGCAAATTATACAAAAACGTTCCCCATGAATCACTTTATCCACTGGTGAAAACCGCTTGAAAATCCGTTCAGTAGTTTTTGAGTTTATCGCGAACAGACAGATAGACAGACGCGGTAGGGGACTTTGTTTTATACCATGTAATGATTATTCAATTTATGAATAAAAAATTGCTTTTGAGTAAATTATATATATAAGGAAAGATTTTTATACAATAAAAATGTAACAGCGTATTGATGACAGTTTTTTTTGTCGACAGGGTATTTTGTTGAATTGAACTTTCTTTGATATCGTCATGGTTTGAAAATCGATAGAATGAATATGCTTTTTAGCCTATTTATTACATTTTATGCTTGTAATTCAACTGATTGATAATTACGCGTAGAAACGTCAAGTTGCCGTAGCGCAATTATAACGCACAGTATATTATACGCACAGACGGGGGCGTCGGTTCGGAACCCGATGGTTTTTTTTTTATATTTCCTTTTATAAGTAGCATAGGGAGATGAAATATAGCTTCTTATTTTAGCTAATCTGTCTGCTACATATAGCACAAAGAAAATTTACCAAAATCCGTCAAGAATACAAATTTTTGACTTACGTTCGTTATTCTGGAGAACCCCTTACGTTTTATGAGACAAAAAGTATCCTAGAAAGCTTACACTTTTAATGTTAGTTATCACTGTGTCAAGTTTCGTCAAAATTGGTTTAGTACTTTCAGAGTGATACGTGTTCACAGGGACAGACAGACAAAAATTGTAAAAAGATTATTTTTGTCTCATATATCCTAGATGTAATCTTGTACTATAAGTTATCACTGTGCCAAGTTTTATCAAAATCGGTTCAGTACTTTCAGCGTGATGCGTGTTCACAGGGACAGACAGACAAAAATTTTAAAAGGGTTATTTTTGGCTTCTATATCGACAACAAAGTCTACCCCGATAAAAATTTAATGTACAGATTTGGCCCTGTTACAGTTTTATTATAATCTATACTAATATATAAAGTTGCTATATCTATACTAAAATATAAAGCTGAAGAGTTTGTTTGTTTGTTTGGTTGAACGCTATGATCTCAGGAACTACCACTCCGATTTGAGAAAGTCTTTCGGTTTTAGATAGCTCATTTGTCGAGGAAGGCTTTAAGCTATATATAATCACGCTAAGACCAATAGAAGCAGATCACCAATGAAGAATGTTTCAAAATCGGGCACTTTTTTGCTTTTGAGCGATTACGTTATTATTATATACGTTGCCATGGTAACGTGATAAGTAGTAGTAATAATATTCATCCAATAGGACAGGCGAAGGAATTAATCCATACTGCCAATACTGAAGTTGTGGTAAGTATCAAAGCTAACATTTTCAAAGTTTATTTTGTTTTCCTATTCAAATAGTTCATAGGCGAAGGAATTAATCCATACTGCCAATTCTGAAGTTATGTGGTAAGTATCAAAGCTAACATTTTCAAAGTTTATTTTGTTTTCCTATACAAATAGTTCATACTGCTTTTATTTCCAATTTTTTATTTGTTCTATATTACGTATTATAAAAATAAAGTTGGTGTATGTACAATTAAAATAACAACTTTTTGATGAAGGGATATGGCTACAAATGACCAAAAAAAACTTTTTTTATACTTTGTCTATATTTTTATATTATTATATTTTGTCTATTTGTTTGTTTGTTCTGGGTAATCTCCAAAACGACTGGACCTATTTTAACGGGAACTTAATTTTTACTGCCAGATAACCGAAATTATAGCGGTTGACATATTCTACTTTATTTATCCGCGGCTTCGTCCGCATTACTTTGGGCCGATTCTGTGTTCACTATTTTAGGACTCACACTCAGATTTGTATTTTATGTATGTTACCTAATGTAAGGCAATTGATTATTTGTGTGACGTCTGGTTTGTGGACCGAATAAAAAAAAAGACCTCGCTTAGTCAATAGCGTAGTCATTTCGAAAAAAAAAAAAACATTTACTCTTCTGAAACAGATGTATGGTCCGCACCTCCCACCACATAGAGTATATCGCGAACACTATTTCAGAGGAACTGAAACACTATTTCAGAGGAAGTTCAGTTGGGCATGGTTTACGGGTCCTCTTCACCACCGTATACGTGAACAGGTGGCCAGACTGGGAGTGTCGTCACGCCAAGAATAGCGGTCAAGAAATACCGCTCGCGTTGCAGATACTGCAAAACGTATGAACACGAGAAAGAGAAATGTCATAAATTACAAAGAAAGCATTCAGAGGAAACAAGTGTGTCTCCAGTTCCTACCACATGTTTCGGATGCGGTACTGCTGGTTATATAAGAGCAAACTGTTCAAAATGTCGTGATAAGAAGTCATCACCCTGTCAGGTATTTGTATCTAATGTTTATAGTCTATGGATATTATATGTGTATACTTGTCATGGCCACCGAGACACGCAATAAAGCTACATGTACGTTCCTTCCTTCAAGTGTATTATTAAATTCAGTTTAGTTTACTATTTTTTATTATATTATTGTTGTTGACTGTTGCTATATCCACATGTAAATAAATAAATACGGTCAACCACCCAAAAACATAACACACTTAAAATACCATTACGTTGTGTCTGCGAGTCCCATTCAACCCCGTGGTCGACCTATATTGTATATAAATATTTTTGGTGAAACCGGATGTGTTATAGTGGATACAGGTGCTAAACATTCAATCGCTGCTACACAGTCAAACAAATTTTACTAAGTAAATACAAGTGGTATATAGTCGAGTAATATATCGAAAAATTTGTCTTGACCTCGTCTGTCCGATAAATACTGTAAAACATATATTGGTTTCAGAAAAATCCTGAAAAAACTGAAATTTTTCAAAATTTTTAATTTTACAAGTCTAATATTCAAAATTTTTAACTAATTTCTGGTATATAACGATAGGGCGTGTTCTTGTCTACAAGCTCATACCCTGAAATTCAGTAAATCTCACAAACCACCTGCAAAATAATTACATTTCTGAAAAACATAAAATTGTTTATATAAGTCAAAATTTTACAAATATAATTTAGTTTCAGGTATATACCGATAGGGTGTGTTCGTATCTACGAGCCTACACCCCTAAATGACCTAAGCGGTGAGTATAAACACACCTGTATTCGACGCTTCCGCGACAGCGTAGTACACGAAAATAGGGATATTCCTAAATCGACGTGACCTAAGCGGTGAGTATAAACACACCTGTATTCGACGCTTCCGCGACAGCGTAGTACACGAAAATAGGTATATTCCTAAATCGACGTGACCTAAGCGGTGAGTGTAAACACACCTGTATCCGACGCTTCCGCGACAGGGTAGTACACGAAAATATGTATATTCCTAAATCGACGTGACCTAAGCGGTGAATATAACCCTAATAAACTAATTCTAAGTACAATTAAGATATATATACAAAATTGACTACAAATATATGTACATAGAGTCTCAAATCCTAATAGTAAAAGAAAGTAGATAAATACACGATAGTGATAATATAGATTTAAGACGAAATCTGTAAAACAGATAACATAGGATTAAGAATAGGTTAAAATAAAATATACATGCGAAAGGACGAAATATATAAAAATATATATACAAAAATTGACCTATACCAAAATATTTACGACTTATTTACATTTTATTTATATACAAATTTAAAATATTTACAACTTATACAAATTTATCAAGCAATAAAAAATTACCAACACTGATAAGCCCGCGGGTAGCGCTGTGGATCCGAAAAAGAGCATATCAAGAAAAGATATAACAGAAGAAGACCCCAAAAGACGAAAGTCCTCAGTGACTAAAGAAAGCCCCGTGGACACTAGTCCTAAAACGACAAAGAAATTGGCGGCGAAAGTTTTCCAAGACGCAAAAACTTCATTGAAACAATCTGGAAATATAAAAACTACAATTAAAGAAAGTGTATTAAAGGATATGGGAAAACTGTACGAAATTATTATAGGACTAAATGACAAACTTGGTACTCAAGAGAATGAAATGTTAATAAGAGAGGTTAAATTTGCAGAAAAACTAATTAGAAAAGAAAAGGAATACGCTGACCAATTGAGGGGGATTGTGGAAGGGTCTGAAAGGAACAATACTGATAGAGACGATATTAGGGAAATAGTAGAGAGAGCCGTTGGAAATTTAAGAAATGAAGTGAAAGAGGAGATATAGAAAATGAAAACAGAAACAAAAGACAGTATGAATACTATAACCGAAATGATAAATGAGTTGAAAGTGAAAATAGAGGACGCAATTAGTAGAGAGGCCGCACAAAGCAGTGATAGGGCAGCTAATCAGCCCAAACGTAATATGGTAGATAACATCTATACCAATGTACAGACACCAATGTACTCAATAATTGTGTCCTCGAAAGATGAGATAGACACAAGTGGAGAAGTGATGGAGAAAATTAGAAAAGCGGTGGATGCGGGGAATACAGGAATTAAAGCGGATAGAGTCCGAAAGATAAAGGATCAAAAGGTGATAATTGGATGCGTAGAGGAAGAAGAAATAAAAAGAATAACAGAAAGGATAAGGAAGACGGCTCCCTCTTTTAATGTAGATAAGGCAAAGAACAAGGATCCATTGGTCATTGTACAAGATTTATAAACAGTGCACTCAAATGAAGAAATACTATTGCTTCTAAGGAAACAGAATGGAAACAAACTGGGAGATATTCCTGACCTGGAATTTCGAGCAGTAATATAATATAGAAGGAAGGCCAGGAACCTCCACATGAACTATGTCATTTTCCAGGTGTCTCCCACCGTATGGGGGAGACTCATAGATGCAGGAAAAATATATATAGACCTGCAGAGGGTCACTGTCAGAGACCAGTCACCCCTCATGCAGTGTACGAAATGCCTGGAGTTTGGCCATGGAAAAAAGTGGTGTAAAGAGAACATAAGTAGATGCAGTCATTGCGGGGAAGAACATCTCAGAGATTATTGCCCCCAATACAAAGAAGGGAAAACACCTAGTTGTAGAAACTGCAGTCTAAGAAAAGAGGAAAGAAAAGAACACAACGCTTTCGATCAGAAGTGCCCAACAAGAAACATATGGGACTCTATAGCAAGACGAAGCGTTGCTTATTGCTGAGATCAAAAGAAGGACTCGTCACTACTTGGAAACTCGCTAGAATACGCTGAACGAACATTTGACAATTTGATACATACGGAAGGATTATCAAATATGCAAATAACAAACTATACATCAAAGTTGAACGATGGAACCGAGGGAATGTTGATTTGAGCCAATACCCATAATATATAGCAAAGAAACGCTCTGAGGAACGCGTTGAAATTAGAAATGAGTAGGGACCCAAACTAAGCATCTTCTATGGCCCAATCGGGCACATGTATAATGAACAGCAATAATTTAATCGACGCCCCGTCTTGATATAGCCATCTGAAAATCTTAAAACATATCAAGATTAATTGATCGAAAAACAAATTAGTTTCACAAATAATAAGAGAAAAACCTTCAACAACGCAAAAAATTCTAGGTCAATATTGAACAATAGCACAAACTTCAGAAAGCGATAGTAATTAGGAAAAGCATCGTCACCAATAGACAGGTATAAATATAATTGCTAAGGACTCCTATGGAAAATTAGAAGCCAGTAGCGTTATAAGGAAAAGAGAAGGAGAAGCAAGCACTAGAAATCAAAAAATCAAGAATAAAGGAAAAACCTAAATAACAAAAACTTAAAATATATGCACAAACAGAAATATAAGCTTAAAAATGTCTCTGCTTACCCGCGGTAGAGGTGTTCTGACGAGGGGTGACAATATGTCACCTCACAGATATAAAAAAAAAATTCAATCCCAATTGATAGTTTGTATAAACTGCTATGTAAAAACGGACAGCAATTTACTTGGGTTAAGTTAGACTTAAGGTTCGCTGATAGTGTTACGCGTTTGAAATATGTATAAACTGCTACTGTTGAGGTCAGAGTTAGAAAGGTTATACCCACGGTTTTTATTGTTATTTCTGTTGCGACCGATTCGCTTTTAGGTAGCGATTTTGTAAGGGATGCTGGTCTGTTAATAGACTTTTATAAAGGTAAATATTTACTTCCTGGGTTGTTGGAATACGAAGCGGATGAGGGACCTCATACCTTTTTCGTAAATTTGCGCCACGTAGGAAGTTCTTCTCGCTCGCTCGTCGAGGGAGAGAGCGGGGAAACCGCGCCAGGGAAGCCCCTCTGGCGGTGGCGTCTTCTCTGACCACTTCTACGGCCAGGTCAGTTTTGTCGAAGGAAAAATCCTTGCAGGAGTTTGCCTCTTTTGTGTTCAAAGCTCAGAGTCTCGTTTGTTAACGAGCTCTCCGAGTTGAGGTCTGAATAATATCTTTCTGCGTGTTGTTGTTCTTGTTGGTTGCTCTGATGTGGGTCCTTTTTCGAGCGTCCTGATGTGCAATGGCGCTATTTTCCTCAGATGAGAGTGTGCTGATGTATCCGCCCTGCCGAAAATCTTGGTCGCTAGGCGACTAATAAATTCGTCAATGCTTTAAATTTTCAGGTATCACTCAATCGTCTTGTTACTAAAGTAACGCGGGGCCGAGACGATCAACCTCAGTACTGAGTTCTGTAATTTTTGGAAATACTCTTTTTGTATAGAGGAGAGACATCCGAACCAGGCTGGAGCGGCATATGTGAGGCGAGACCTGACATACGTTTTGTATATGCCTATTCGAGTCTGGAGAGGCAGCCTGGACCCTAGGATCGATCGCAGCGCCCTCTTCGCGACTCTGGAGCTAGGACTGTTTCAGCCTGGTTATTAAACTTGAGATTTCTATCCACGATTCCCCGAAGGTATTTTATTTTACTGAGCCACTCCGTGGAGAGTAAGCAATTTGCGGTAACTCTCGTGGTGATGGCCTGTGTCTTACTCACATTAACCGAAAGTCTCCATTTGCCGAGCCAATCTGGGAGGGCGTCCATGTAGGCTGGATGAGTGCTGTTGTTTCGGTTAATGGAGCTGTTCATGTACGCCGTGTCGTCCGCAAAGAGCGCTAGCTCTGCCTTGTCTACGACGGGGATATCGTCGGTATATAATGCGTACAGAAGAGGAGAGAGACAGCTGCGGGAAAACACCTAGTTGTAGAAACTGCAGTCTAAGAAAAGAGGAAAGAAAAGAACACAACGCTTTCGATCAGAAGTGCCCAACAAGAAACATATGGGACTCTATAGCAAGACGAAGCGTTGCTTATTGCTGAGATCAAAAGAAGGACTCGTCACTACTTGGAAACTCGCTAGAATACGCTGAACGAACATTTGACAATTTGATACATACGGAAGGATTATCAAATATGCAAATAACAAACTATACATCAAAGTTGAACGATGGAACCGAGGGAATGTTGATTTGAGCCAATACCCATAATATATAGCAAAGAAACGCTCTGAGGAACGCGTTGAAATTAGAAATGAGTAGGGACCCAAACTAAGCATCTTCTATGGCCCAATCGGGCACATGTATAATGAACAGCAATAATTTAATCGACGCCCCGTCTTGATATAGCCATCTGAAAATCTTAAAACATATCAAGATTAATTGATCGAAAAACAAATTAGTTTCACAAATAATAAGAGAAAAACCTTCAACAACGCAAAAAATTCTAGGTCAATATTGAACAATAGCACAAACTTCAGAAAGCGATAGTAATTAGGAAAAGCATCGTAAAAAGCATCGTCAACAATAGAGGTATAAATATAATTGCTAAGGACTCCTATGGAAAATTAGAAGTCAGTAGCGTTATAAGGAAAAGAGAAGGAGAAGCAAGCACTAGAAATCAAAAAATCAAGAATAAAGGAAAAACCTAAATAACAAAAACTTAAAATATATGCACAAACAGAAATATAAGCTTAAAAATGTCTCTGCCTACCCGCGGTAGAGGTGTTCTGACGAGGGGTGACAATATGTCACCTCACAGATATAAAAAAAAAATTCAATCCCAATTGATAGTTTGTATAAACTGCTATGTAAAAACGGACAGCAATTTACTTGGGTTAAGTTAGACTTAAGGTTCGCTGATAGTGTTACGCGTTTGAAATATGTATAAACTGCTACTGTTGAGGTCAGATTAGTATAGATTTAGTCAAACTTTACATGTGTTGTATAAAATTGTATGCTGAATGTATAATAAAAAGTTTATCTTTGAATTCAGAAAAAAATATGTTAATAGTCTCTAGTTCAAAAATAATGCTAAAGGATAGTATAATACAATTTTGTAACATATTAACTCTAAAAATTAACATTGAAAAGTATCCAAGTCGCAAAAGAGTGAAATAAAATATTTGACCTTTTTTAAAAAAAAATCGCAGTCGTGACCGTAATTTAAAGTATGACAAAAAATCATAAATAATTAGTACTATAACCGTATGAGAGGATATTACGGTTTTCTTTGCGCTTCCAGAGATATCCTGATTTTTCATGTCAGCTTCATACAAATTTTTCGTAAATAAAATATAACTTGTTAGTTTTTAAGCGAAATTAACTCAAGTGAATATATGAGTATAATAACAGTATACTGAAGCTATTCCAAGCAAAAAAAATGACACCTAAAAATAAAAGTCCCTAAATCTATGAAAGCCGATTTTCAGCCCAGTGTGGGCCGAGACGATCAACCTCAGTACTGAGTTCTGTAATTTTTGGAAATACTCCTTTTGTATAGAGGAGAGACATCCGAACCAGGCTGGAGCGGCATATGTGAGGCGAGACCTGACATACGTTTTGTATATGCCTATTCGAGTCTGGAGAGGCAGCCTGGACCCTAGGATCGATCGCAGCGCCCTCTTCGCGACTCTGGAGCTAGGACTGTTTCAGCCTGGTTATTAAACTTGAGATTTCTATCCACGATTCCCCGAAGGTATTTTATTTTACTGAGCCACTCCGTGGAGAGTAAGCAATTTGCGGTAACTCTCGTGGTGATGGCCTGTGTCTTACTCACATTAACCGAAAGTCTCCATTTGCCGAGCCAATCTGGGAGGGCGTCCATGTAGGCTGGATGAGTGCTGTTGTTTCGGTTAATGGAGCTGTTCATGTACGCCGTGTCGTCCGCAAAGAGCGCTAGCTCTGCCTTGTCTACGACGGGGATATCGTCGGTATATAATGCGTACAGAAGAGGAGAGAGACAGCTGCCCTGCTGCACTTCTGCGCGCAGCTGTATTTCTCTCTACTCTGATTACTGCTCTTCTATTCTCGAGGAAGGATCTTATAATTCGAAACAGGCGATCGTCAAAGATGGTGTGGTTGTCGCGAGCTTATAGAGAAGTCTCTTGTACCAGACGCGGTTAAATACTTTCTGCGTGTCTAGAAATACAGCTGCCACGTATCCTTTCTTCGCATGGCATTTTATGGCCGCGTCGACGACTCGGGAAAGTTGTATAGTGATCGAGTGACCCACGCGAAACTCAAACTACTCTGGCCTTAGCTTGATTAGTGGTTTTAACGCTGACAACAAGTTTTCTCAAAGAATTTTGATATTATGTTCAAAAGGGTAATCGGACGATAGTTTCGTGTATTTCGTGTATCTTTTTACCCTGCATTATGATCGTACCAATCTTCCAATCGTCGAGTAAATATCCGGTACGAAAGATGCCGTTAATCAATCTCGTAGGCGCTGCGACCGTTTTTCCCGGTAGCATAGCGTGTCGTAACATGCTATTGGTTATCTCTGCACCATGCGTGATGAAATAAAGAAGGCTGGGTCGCAGAGTTCAGTCGCGGAGTTTGATACCGGCATGATTTTGTACGAATTGTGTGAATTTCAGTTGGTGTTGAGCGTCTACAATCGCCACTACTACTACTATAAATAAAAGCATAAATGTTGCAGATTGACGTGTAATCACACACATATTTCAATTAATTTATTGATAATTATTATATTTATATTAATTATATATTGTATAATTATAAATGTAGATGAGTATGAAAAATCTGAATATTGTAACAAAAAAGTATATGAGTTAACGGAAGAATTGTATTTTGAGTATAAGGCAGAATTGAAGGAAGGTTTAAACGAATTGGTCATCAAAAAAGACAATGTCTCTCAGGAGACGTTCACTTCAAACATAAAGTTACCTAAAATATTATTACCTATGTTTTCGGGTTATGCAGACTGGTGTAGTTTTAGATATCTGTTTATATCTTTAATACATTCGAATGTTAATCTAGATAATGTCCAAAAACTACATTATATAAAAACGCATTTAATAGAAGCCGAACAGTTGCTCAAACATATATCTGTCACTGAGTATAATTATATTACATGTTGGGAGCAACTACAATGCAAATATAATAACAAGCGATACTTGGCAAACTGTGTTCTAGATAGGTTTTTGAATAAAAAAAAAAGATTGTTTGTGAAAATTCATATAAAGGAACTATTAGACGTAAGTAATGAATGTTTGAATGCACTCAAGAATTTAAAAATAAACATCGATTCTTGGGATATTATTGTTATACATTTATTATGCCTTAAACTATATAATGAATCGAGCTGAAAGCTTTGGGAATGCAAAATAATCCATCCAAGTCGCCGGAATACATTTGTAGGAAACAGAGTTTCTACTATTCTGTCTTAATTTGATAACACTCATTGGGCGCATGTCGAATATTTACACAATCCAGCTGACATAGCTTCACGAGGATCGACACCACAAGAACTATCGTGCAGTGTTTTGTGGGCACAGGGACCATTATGGTTGAAGAATGAGACGATCGAGTACTCAAAACCCTCGTCAATCGCTACAAATATGGAACAACGTTCAGTTAAAACACACTATTAGGTATTGACTAAGTATTCAACGTTGTCGAAATTAGTGAGAGTTATAGCGTATTGTAGGAGAGTATTAAAGTGGAAGAAGCATGAAGATGGAAAACATAGATATGAAACTTATTTAGAGAGGGAAGAAATAGATGAAGCCAGAAGAGTTTGCATAAGGCATGTGCAAAATCAAGAATTTATAGATGAAACTAGAGATATAAGAAAAGTAGGTCATGTTAAAACAAAAGGAAGGCATTATGTCCATTTACAGATAATGAAGGGATTTTACGCGTCAGTGGACTATTATATATACTGCCAGACTATAATATACTGCCAGATTGGAAATGAAAGCTAAACATCCAGTTATTCTACCACATAATAGTCACTTCACCAATATAGTAGTTGATGAAACTCACAAAAAACCCTGCATGGAGGCCCTACCCTGATGTTAAGCAATTTGCGTACCAAGTATTGGATAATTTCAGCCAAAACTTTAGTTAGGGCTTATGTACGCAAATGTGTCACATGCAAACGGTATTCAGCATGGACAATAATTATAGATTCATTGTGATTAGCATTTAAATACGTGTTGATTTGTGTTTCAAATTTAGCATCACGTACGTTTTATAATTACTGATGAAGGCGTGCCTCGTCCAGCTATTGAGTTATATGAAAATTACTAGCCTCAGATTGCATTCCCTGAATGCTAAAGTAGGTCGAAGCTCTGACGCAATATTTTAGACGAATCATTATAAAATGGAATTAAAGTTGGTAGTTGGATTAATAATTTTGGGATAGATTAGACATCACAGATTAATGACCGTCAAATCTATCCGATGTCTGGTGAAAGTTACTTAAAAGTTATAAAGTTTAGGTGGACTTTAGGCACTAATAAATATACTAGAGATGTAATATTGTTAACTTGATTTAAGAATTACGAATGGATATTTATTTTAACACCTTTGAATTTTAGGTATCAAACCATACAAGTCAACGAAATTCGTGTCTACAACGTATGAATTAGGTAAATCAAATCAATATAAGTTTATTTCAGACTAAAGTCCATTTGGTTAATATACATTTTTTCTTTATTTTATATCATATGAGGCAAACAGACAGGTGGGTCACCTGATGTTATGTGATCACCACCGTCCATAGACACTTGCAACACTAGGGGAGTCGCAAGTGCGTTTTCGCGATCAAAGGATCATCTTCGCGAGCCATCTCAGCCGTCTCCTTCTGCGAGATGACCTCTTCACAGAAGGAGGCCATCTAATCACCTTTTCCACACACTAAAGCATCTAAAATACATAGCAACATATTTCATATAATATTATTGAAAGGTGAGGTTAAATATAACTAACATTACCTTTCAATATAGTGTCTTGTTTGAATGTGAGCTTAAAGTTGCTCACCTCTATAGTTCGATGGTTTAATACAGAAGTCAGGAGGTATGGTTTTAATGGATATGCATCGTCTCCAAGAAGTTATCTATTATATAACCCTTTTTCACATTAAGCTAAAGCTTAAATAAAGCTATTCTATGTTAAAGATGACCTAAAGGAAATAACTGGATATTGTGATGCTGATTGGGCGAGTGACCCATTAGATAGACGTCTTGCATGGGTTATACTTTTCTGTTTTAGAATGTTTATCTTGGAATTTGTATAAACAGCAATCCGCGGCACTCTCTACAGTGGAGGCCAAATACAGGGCCATGGCAGCGGCTACCCAGGAGGAGGCCCTGTGGCTGCGGCAACTGCAGTCCTAGTTCAGTCAAGGCGAGAACAGCGCGCTACTCATCCACTGACAACCAAAGTGCAATAAGACTGGTATCAACAGACTGGTATAAACCAAAAACTAAACCTATAGATATTCGTTTACATTTTTATAGAGAAAACATTGTTAACTCTAAAGTTTAAATTTGTAAATGGTTGCAGCATGGTAGCTGATACTTGTCTAAAGGTACTACTTTTGAAAAACATTTGTTCTGTATCAGTAAAATGGGTCTGCGTTCTGTGGGAGTGTTGGCAATTAAGAAAGCAACCACATTTAGCATAAGTTGGCAACATTTATTGTCTATTTCTGTAGTTGACATGTAAGCTCGTTAACCTTTGTGCTAACAATATACGTTCCTTTGCATTTTCATAGTAATCGTTCTTTTTATTTATCTATTTCCACCTATATATCAACATTTTCCATGTGTTCACAAAACTGTTGAAGACGATGCAACAGACCAATCGCTTGTGGTAAGAGTCCACATTCTTTGCATGACACCGAGCTTGCATAATTAACAGGAAATACTATTAACATATGATATCGAGTCATCAAAAGAAATGCAAAAAATTTCATGTTACAATTGCCAAATAGATGTGTTATTGTAAATTGTAATTTCTATAAATCGATTAAAACCTGCGTATTTATTATCTGAACAATATAATAATATTCCGAATGTAATAAAAAATAATATAAAAGACCAAACCGCTAATACGCCATCACTAAGATCGCATACTCGTTCTGGTCGAGTAATCAAAAAACCAGTAAGAGTCAATAATTAGCAGATAGTGCATTATTTCTTTATTCGTTTTTGCAATTCATTTTAACATTAATATTTTAGTAGAATTTCAAATAAAAAAAAACTATTAAACTAAATGGGTAATTACAACACTAAAGGTACGAATAATCAGTTGGTTATCGCAGAAGTGCATGCGAATACGGCTGCCGTCGATGACAAATTTGGCCTAGTTGCCATCATCGTTCTCGGCATATTATGCCTGGTAATTTTATACATTATATTGAACCGATTCAAGGATAAAATAAAGAAATGGATTGTCAAGCAGGTAACACGCGTCACGTTTCAGAATGCACATACACAGGAGATTGCGACATGTGCAGCGTCGACAAAACCGCAGGTCATAATCGCCTAATCTTATTAATAAATGTTATTATATAAGATTTACTAGAGAGAATTCCAATTCACAATGTGTTTGTAGGATAGAAGAAAATATTTTGCATGAAGTTGATTATATAACAGATCTAGGTATAGTTTTTGATAAAAAACTAAAATTTGATAAACACATAAATAATATCATTAAAAAATCTTTTAAAATACTAGGTTTTGTTTTGAGGAATTGCAAGAACTTTGCAATTCCTCAAACTTTCTCAACTTTGCAATTGCAGCACTAAAATACACCTAAATAAATCATTAGTAAGACCTAATTTAGAATATTGCAGTCTAATCTGGAATCCACATTATGATATTTATATAAAAAACATAGAACGTGTACAGAAAAGATTTTTATGGCATCTTTGTTGCAATTGCAATGTAGACAATAAAATTACAAAATATAATGACCGTCTTAACCACTTCAAACTATCCTCCTTAAATAATCGAAGAATGATGTTGGAACTTATGTTTTTATTTAATATATTTCATGACCAAATTGACTGTCCACAAATTACTAATCACTTCAAATTTAATATTCCTACTAAGCTTCCGAGATCTAATAAATACGTTCCATTTTATATTTCTCATTCATGTACTAATTTAGGCTTTTACTCTCCAGTCAACAGAATATCTAGGTCATATAACTCACTCCATAAAACATGCGACATTTTCTCAACTAAACGAAATCATTTTAAAACAACGATAGAGACATATCAGTCTCTTCACAAAATACAGTTATAATTTTTTTTTCAGAATTTGCTATATTTCCCTTTCTGTTTCAATCTTCTCGTTTTTGTATTATCATGTAATTTTTTTTTTATGTAAAATAGTTTAATCTTTTGTTTTATTAATATTTAATTTATTGTTGGAGCATGCCGTGGTTGTCTGTAAATATGACTACATTTATAATGTGTTACAATAGTCCTACTTTTTATATACTCACTAATGTATTGTCATGTTGACGATCCTAAAATAAATAAATAAATAACGTAACTGACGTAATAACTTAAACCAATTTTTTACTTTTGAGAATAATGTTATTTAATTAATTGTATTTTGTGAATTCTATAATTACTATGTTTATGTAACTCGCATTTTTGTAATATTTTGAAAACATTTTTATGGTACTGCATTTTGTTTTTTGGAACAAGGGGGATGATGTAGGGACACACCCCATGTCTCAAACTTAGTTTTAAGTTAACCAGTGTGCGCCGCGTTCTGACGTAGTGCAGACGCGCAAATAAACGTTGATTAAAAGGTCTCAGTGTATTCATTAATGTTGTTATAGTTTAGTAACAAATTATTATTCGTAACGACATCTATTGGGCCTATAGTAAGTTAAACTGTGAATGTCATGTTAATGTGTAAATGTCAATAAAGTCAGTTGTTAACCGAAGACAGCACGTTTTAATAGGTTATGGGCAAATATACTGATTTCTTAAGTAATCCTAGTTTACAGTTTAAGAAAAGTGCTGAATTTTGCGTAGAAAATGGCTATGAGTTATATTCAAAGTGTTCGTAAGCTAAAAGGAAGGAAGAATTATGATGAGTGGAATTTTGCAGCAGAAAATTTGTTATTGCTAGAAGGTATGGTACATTACATCAAACCAATGGTGGCGATCGAAAGAAAACCAGACGAAGACGCAAAAACAAGGGCGAAACTGGTTTTGACTATAGATACCGGATTGTACGTGCACATCAAAGAGACATCAAGTTCGGAAGAGTTGTAAAAAAAAGCTCAAGAATATGTTTGATGACTCGGGTTTTTCTAGAAAGATAACCCTACTGCGACATTTAATATCAATACGACAAGAAAGTTGCGATACAATGACATCGTATATAACGCAAGTAATTGAGACAGCGCAGAGATTAAAAGGCACGGGTTTTGCAATTACGGACGAGTGGATCGGCTCATTATTGCTCGCAGGTTTGCCAGAAAAATTTTCTCCAATGATTATGGCCATAGAACATTCAGGTATTCAAATTACCACAGACTCAATAAAATCAAAGCTGATTGATATGGAGGTTTCTAATTTTAACGATACGGATACCAGTGGCGCTGCATTCGCTGCGAAAAAAACGTACTGCAGTCGAGTGAACAAAACTACTAAATATGGCGCGATGTCATCGAAAGTGACAGATGATAAAAAAATTATAACTTGTTATAAATGTAAACAAAGTGGTCACTTCAGAAACCAATGTCCATTATTAAAAAGAACTAAGCAGTCACATGTTTTTAGTGTGGTATTTTTGGATGGAAAATATAATAAACACGAGTGGTATGTCGACTCCGGTGCAAGTGCACATACGACGGCGATTAAAGATTGGATTAACAATGCAGATTACTCGCCGAGTTTATCAAATATTACTGTTGCGAATAATACAGTTGTGCCAGTTTTGTGTTCGGCAAACGTACAGATAACGACGGACTTTGAAATCACAGTTAAAAATGTGCTATGTGTGCCAAGTTTGACAACAAACTTATTATCGGTGAGTGAGCTAATCAAAAATGGTAACAGTGTAGTTTTTGACTCAGGCCACTGTTTCATACGTAATAAGAATAATCTGTTGGTGGCAACTGCAGTGTCGTGCCAAGTTTGACAACGAACTTATTATCGGTGAGTGAGCTAATCAAAAACGGTAACAGTGTAGTTTTTGACTCAAGCCACTGTTTCATACGTAATAAGAATAATGTGTTGGTGGCAACTGCAATGGGATAGTGAATGGATTGACATTTGATGGTACTAGTGACATGACGAAAGATAAATGTGTGACCTGTTGCGAAGGCAAACAGACAAGATTAGCATTTTCACATGTAACAGAAAGGAGTACTGAGACATTACAGATAATCCATTGGATCCAAAAATCCATTGGAGGAGCCCGATATTTTCTACTGTTTGTCGATGCTTTTAGTCGCATGACTTTCATATATTTCTTAAGAATAAAGATCAAGTATTCAGTAAATTCAAAGAGTTTAAAATGATGGTTGAAAATCAACAAAATAAAGATTTTACGTACAGACAATGGTGGTGAATTTTGTAATAAAGAAATGAAGAATTATATGGTAACAAATGGTATAATTCACCAGAAAACAGTTCCTTACACGCCGGAACAAAATGGTGTTTGTGAAAGAGCAAATCGAACGATTGTTGAGAAAGCAAGGTGCATGATGTTTGATGCAAAGCTTGGAAAGTAGTTCTGGGCAGAAGCAGCAAACACTGCTGTGTATCTTAAAAACCACTCTATATGATATGAGATGTAAGTCACATTCGTTTGTTTGAAAGCCCGGTAATGGCTCACATACCCAAAGAAAGGAGATTGAAATGGGATAAAGCTGAGCCGTACATTCTTGTTGGATATCGTGTATATGCTCCAAAAACAAACGAAATTAATATAAAGAGATACATAATAGTGTTGGAAGGAAAACAGTTTATTGAAAAAACAAAAGAGGAAGCTATTTGGGTTCAAAATGAAGAACAGAACCTGATTCAAAGAGAGGAAACTCAAACAACACATAATGTATTAGAATCAAGCGTAGAGAGCAGAGATTCAGTGGGGGATAATACCATGATGAATGAATCTCTGGCTAGTACAAGTTCTGATTCATCGGTTTATATGGATCCATATGAGACTACAAATAACACTTCAGTTGATTCAGTTATATCAACAGATATTTCATCATGTGAGTTACAAGCTCTAGAAGGTGGTGAAGTAGTTGATAGTAAGAGAGTGAGAAGACCACCTACTCGCTATGGTTACACAAACATGTGTACTTCAAATAACTTGCCAGGAGCTGAGGAGATAGACTTCTCTGAAGCGCTGTGTGGACCTGAAGCTGAACAATGGAAGCTGGCCATGCGTGAGGAGTTACAGGCATTTGAGTGCAATGAGGCATGGGAACTCATAGATGTACCAAGTGATACTTCAATAGTGCGGTGCAAGTGGGTATTGAATAAAAAGTTTGATGTTAACAGTATAGTGAGATATCGTGCCAGATTAGTGGCCAAAGGCTTTTCACAACGAAGTGGTATTGACTATGAGGATACTTTTTCTCCGGTGATAAAACATTCTACCTTAAGAATGCTATTTGCTCTCAGTGTACAATGGTGTATGGACATAACACACCTCGATGTGATTACAGCATTTTTAAATGGACACTTGAAAGAAAATATTTGTATGACAATTCCTGAAGGTTTTGAATGTAAAGATAGAGGTAAAGTTTTAAAACTTAAAAAAGCTATTTATGGCCTTAAGCAATCATCTTTAATGTGGTATGAAAGGGTCAAAAATTGTTTGAATAAATTAGGTTTTAAAATAAGTTGTCATGAACAGTGTTTATTTACAAAATTGTGTAATAATGTTAAAATAATAGTAGCAGTATACGTTGATGATTTTTTGATATTTTCTACATGTAAAAATGAGACAGACAAATTGATAGCTGTATTAAGTGCAGAATTTAAAATAAAGAATCTATGTTGTGTAAAACGCTATTTAGGTATGAGAATAAATGTAGATAAGAAATCTAGTACTATTATAATAGATCAACAACAGTACATAGAACATTTGTTATTGAGATTCAAAATGTTTAACTGTGGATCCATAGATACTCCTATAGAATGTAAGTTAAATCTTGAAAAGGCAGGTAACTGTGTAACAGATGTACCTTATCAAAGACTTATAGGAAGCTTAATGTACTTAGCTGTCATGTCTCGGTCTAATATTTCATATTGTATCAAGTATTTGAGTCAATTTAATAACTGTCATAATGAAACTCACTACAATCATGCTTAAAGAGTATTGAAATACTTACAGAAAACCAAACATTATTGCTTACAAGATAGTAAAAATAATGTAGAGTTAAAGGGTTTTTTTGTCGAACTGACTACGCTATTGACCCGGCATCTTCACAGCTTCACCGGACTACTAAGAGTTAAAGGGTTTTGTTGATGCTGATTGGGCTAGTGACACACAAGATAGAAAGTCTTATATTGGCTTCTGCTTTACCATGTGTAGCTCAGTGATATCATGGCATGCCAGAAAACAGTTTCTCTTTCTAGTACAGAAGCTGAGTATGTAGCATTATCAGAAGCAACTAGAGAAGCTATAGATTTAAGAAATTTGTTTAATGAGATTACAGGTAAATTATGTACTATTATGTTACATTGTGATAATCAGAGTGCATTAAAATTGACAACCAGTTACCAATCACTCAGAACAAAACATATTGATGTACGTTACCATTTTGCCAAAGATGCAATAAAAAAGAATAAAGTTAAAGTTATGTATATGTCAACACAAGATATGCCTGCCGATTTATTGACAAAAGGTTTAATATCCAATAAACATTATAAATTCTTGGAAATGTTAGGACTTGCTCCTCAGTAAAGTATTAATTAAGTCAAAGAAATTTATGCCTTCATTTTATTATAATATTTTGTTAAGTAGGGGTGTTGTTATAGTTTAGTAACAAATTATTATTCGTAACGCCATCTATTGTGCCTATAGTAAATTAAAATGTGAATGTCATGTTAATGTGTAAATGTCAATAAAGTGAGTTGTTAACCGAAGACAACACGTTGCGACATATATACCATACCCGCACACCATTAACACTATATTGTTTTCAAGTCTGGCGTGAAACTTTAACGTACATGGCTATCCTATTCTTTAATACTTCAGAAGGCGTATTGTGAACCGTGTTGGTTATTCGCAAACCGGGCATCTAAGAAAATACAAAATGTTTGGATTGACGGCTATTACGACTGGAAACATATTGTTGATGCCATACAAAGACACGAGACTTCAAAAATTCATCTGGATTCCTGTCTTACGTATCAACAGTGGCGACTACATGGAACACTCGATGAAGATCAAGAGCCTACGATCAAAAAAGAAAAATCTCTTTGGCGCCAAGTACTTTCTAGGTTCCTTGACGTTACTCTGACACTTTTAACGACATGTAATTTAGCCTGTCGTGGCCACAGAGTAAACGCAGATAGCAGTGATCCAATTTCCAAAGGAAACTTTTTGAGTATTGTTGACTTATTAGGAAAATACGACCCGATTTTACAAGAATTGTTATGTAAACCAAAGGGCCAGATAAAATACTTAAGTTCAAAAATACAAAATGAGCTAATTTCTGTCTTGGTTCTAAAAGTAGAAAATGCACTTATAAATTAAATAAATGCCGCAACATTCTACTTTATCATATTCGATACAACTCAATATATTTAAAAAATAGATCAAATGTGTGAACTTTACCGTTATTGTATGATCGAAAAAGATGGTAATGGGATCCCAAAAGTACTTGTCATTAAAGAAACATTTTTAGGATTTCATGAAGTTAAGGATCAAACTGCCTTAGCAATGTGCAAGCAAATCATTAAATCCATAAATGACAAAAATATTCCTCTAATTAAGTGTCGAGGACAAGGATATGATGGTGCTAACACAATGAAAGGGACTTATGGTGGAGTTCAAAAACTCATAAAAGATGTCGAGCCAAATGCCGTATATGTTCACTGTGCTGCTCATAATTTAAATTTAGTACTCGATGATGCAGTGAGAGAGGTTATTGATATGGAAAATTTTTTGAAACAGTTCAATTATTTTATAATTTTTTTGGACATAGTATCAAAAGATGGAATATTTTATATCTAATAAAGAAACTGAGTCTTCAACTTCAATAACACTAAAAACGTTAAACCCTACTAGATGGGCAGAACGTTATGATGCCGTTTTTGCTTTAAAAGTTCGGTTTGTTGAAGTCCAAAAAGCGCTAACGAAAACAATTCTGTTAAATTGCAAAACAGATGAAAGAAATGAAGCTGTTTCACTCAAAAAGAAGATCGAAAACTACAATTTTATTATGTTATTGGTCTTCCATTGCAAGATCCTACTTACTATAGATGCAGCCTCTAAAGCACTTCAGTTTAAAGCCAACGATCTTCCAAATGCCTTAAAACTTTTAAAAAATTGTCTAGAAGAATTGGAAAGGTATCGACATGAACTTAAAAATTTCAAAATGGAAGCAAATAGTGTAGCAGAAAAATGGTCCATCACCCCTGAATTTTCTAAAACTCGTCAGAAGAGGGTAAAACGCCATTTCGATGAGCTTTGTGAAACGCCATTTTGATGAGCTTTGTGAAGATGATCATCTCCAAGATCCGGAAAGTTTGTTCAAAGTGAACATATTTTATCGAGTATTGGACATCATTATAAACCAACTGAAATCGCGTTTCCTTCCAATGAATGAAATTGTTTCAAATTTCAGTGTTTTAAATGACACTGATCTATTAAAAAAACCCTAGAATTTGTTGAGATATATAAAAAAAACATATCTGAATCATTTGCCAGAGAAATTCTCAGTTTTCGATCCACTTTCAGAGACGAAATAGAAAAATCTTCTAGAGACCTTGCTGGTTTATTAATCTTAAAAAAATCATTTAATGTCCTGCAGCTTTCCTGAAGTATGCACTGCATTAATGTTAATTCTTACAATTCCCGTGACTACAGCTAGTGCTGAACGATCATTTTCAAAACTAAAATTAATAAAAACCTATTTAAGAAACTCTATGAGACAAGACAGGTTATGTAACTTGGCTATTCAATAGATATATTGAAAATTCTATGGCCCGATCCTTAAACTTTGATGATGTTATAGATACTTTTGTGGAACAGAAAGCTCGAAAAAAAGTTTTTTTCTTAATAAATATCTTATTGAAATTTAATTGTTAGTTTTATTTAATTGTAAATGTATGCAGGTTTCCTCACGATGTTCCTTCGCCGAAAAGATAGCGAATAGGTGATGAATGCATTGAGATATTATGTTCTATGGATGAATGTGAAGTCTCCAATACGCATTGGACTATAGAGCGTGGAGAGGTAGAACTGAACTACGCGAACTGAAGGTGAACTACGCGACATGAAGATATTGTTCGGCATCCCCCAACTATGTTACATGATAAAGTTAACAAAAGAGAAATTAATCGATATAAAGAAATCCTGCGACTACAATAGCGACAAGTTGGATGACTACAGCTCGCGTCTACTGTTAGTAGAACGAAAAGTACCTGATTTTGTAGCCACCCGCGAAAAAGTTGTGTTAGTGATGGATGAAATATCTTCGCTCAAGGTCGAGCTCGCTACAAGACCAACTTCAACGTCTTAACAACGTTGAAATTAAAGGAGTACCCTTGAAAAATATCGAAAACTTATTCACCATATTAAACAATATATGTCAAACTATCGCCTACCCAGTGTAGAAACAAACTATCAACTACATAACTAGGATCCCAGTCCAGTCGAAAAATCGATCACAGTTAACTTCAATAACCGTCACCTGAAACAAAATCAGATGGCAGCAGCTCGAGCCAAGAAAAATATCACCGTCAACGATGTCGGATTCAATGGAATCACACAGCGTGTGTTTATTAACGATCACCTGACTCCGGCTAACAAGAAATTGCTGACTGCTACAAATAAGATGGCGAAGGATCAGGGTTTCCAGGTCGTCTGGGTCTCCGCTTGCAAGACATTAGTTCGGCGCGACAGTACATTCCCAACTATAATAAAATGAGAAAAAGACCTATCCAAATTATCGGAAACCTAATGGCTACTCCCATACTTGCTTCTCCAACTCTATTTTTATTAAAAAACTTTCATCATACAAGTATGCACAGTCTATACCTATTATACGTGCCCGTCATCTGATATCTGTTTCTCTTGTTGCTGGGTCTATCAACGCGTTATGGTTTATCCACGCTCCTAGCAGTTAATTTGTTTACTCAGGCTCGATTGGACTATGGAGTACGTACTAAAACGTGACTTCCATAGAAATGTATGCTTAAACTCGTACGATATAATTTCATTAACTAAGACTTGGCTTCTTGATAGCATAAATAATAATGAAATGTTCGATTCTACGTATTTAGTTTGGAAATGAGATCATAATTATGACAAAACAAAGCAAACCAAAGGTGGTGAAGTGCTCATAGCCGTACGCCGAAACGTGATGGTGTTTGAGAGGTGCGACTGGCGGAGCTCTGCTGAGGACATTTGGCTCACGGTACAATATAAGAGTAATCGACCACCTATATCCTACAACATTCATATTTGTGTACTTTATTTATGTGCAGATATATCAATAATGGCGATTCTTATAATCAACAATTTATAATTTCATGGATAAATTACACGAATTCATTATATCGCAACCTTTGGATAAGTTTATTATATTGGGTGACTTCAATATGAAGAACTATTATCACTTGGAATACACAAGGTGGAACCTCTGAACTGATCCCAACTATTATAAATAGGTGTGAGGTGGTAACTAACTTTATAGATATCTTAAATAAGTGCAACTTAAGTCTGTATTAACGGCGAAACTACCATCAACAATTCGAATCCTCGATTTGGTTCTATCGAATTGATTCACTTACCGTTTATTTTTGTCATTTTGTACCAGAACATGACTACCACAAATCTCTCTGCCTTCAAGTGATATTTATTGACATACACAATCTAACTGAAAAAGTAGCTCTTCATTGTCGTATAATAAAGGTGATTACACACGACTATCCACTATACTTGATGAATTCAATTGGGATTTCCTAATGAATTCAGTCAATTTAGATGATGTTGTTAATCTATTTTATAATAATATATACAAATCTATACTAATATATAAAGCTGAAGAGTTTGTTTGTTTGGTTGAACGCAAGGATCTCAGGAACTACCAGTCCGATGAATTCAATTGGGATTTCCTAATGAATTCAGTCAATTTAGATGATGTTGTTAATCTATTTTATAATAATATATACAAATCTATACTAATATATAAAGCTGAAGAGTTTGTTTGTTTGTTTGGTTGAACGCAAGGATCTCAGGAACTACCAGTCCGATTTGAGAAATTATAGCGGTTGACATATTCTATTTTATTTGTCCGCGGTTTCGTCCGCATGGCTATTTCCAAAATGGTTGGACCGATTTTCGCGTGGTATTCACTGGTAGATAGCAGACCTCATAAAAAGTAATTTAGGTTTTTTATTCGCCTTCGGCTGCAGTGGAATATCCGTAATGCTTGAAATATTTTCACGGGACTTTCACTGGCAGATAACTTGCCTTATAAGAAGTAACTTAGACTATTTTATTTTGTTACTCAAGACTTCGTCCGCAATATCCTACTATCTCCTAATTGGTTGGACCGACATTCACGGGGTTTTACGAGCAGATAAATAGCGGGCTCGGAAGACATTGCCCCGCCCCAATAAATGAAAACCTTGACAAATTTTACATCTACTTGTGAAAATGGCATGAAAATGGTTGTTTTTGACTTTATCGCGAACAGATAAACTGACAGAGAACTTTCTTTTTTACTGATTTCGAAAAAGGAGGAGGTTACTATGTTCGGTTATATGTATTTTTTTTTATGTATGTTAATCGATATTTTCGTCAATTGTGAACCGATTTTAATGGTTCTTTTTTTATTTGAATTGATACACTATGTAGTGATTAACTGCTACCTGTGCATTCGTTCGTGTGAAACTGATCAAAAATATGTTACAACCGCGTGAGACGTGTGCATTACTGGACTCCAAGAATAAATATACATAATTGAAAGTCATATATCTATATGTAATATGAATTATATCATCTTTTTGGTAAATTTGGCGGCTATATTGTTTTATTTACCGCGTTTGCTTCAACATAACTCAGTGATTATAGCAACGTATAAGAATAATTTAAGTATATCGACAATACGGGCATATTATATCTATATAATAAAAGATTTAAGATATATTGTTCGATAATGTATAGATTATAATTGTCATTACTTTCTTATATAGTGTTAGTGAGCACTGAGT